>QAOA01003433.1:70742-237476 GCA_003255065.1 Cercis canadensis | reverse complement strand
TTAGGAATCAAGGGTAATTTATGTATGATTAAATGACTAATCATATAAAAGCATAATTTAATGGCTTTTAAAATTAATTTCACCAACAATTTAGTATATTAGTAGTTTGAACTTTAATATTCTTTAAAACCAAATTGATATAATATGATTTTCTTTCTTAAAATTTGATAAATTCACTAATATTAGGAAGAAGATTAATTTATATGTTCAAAACACATATAATTATTTGTTCATCAAATCAAGGCTTATTAAAAGTTAGTGTAAGAAATAAGAGGAATTTTAACTTGATTAAACTATTTATTAAATACAAGCATGATTTCGGAGATTTAATAATTGATTTCACCTACGATTTGGGTGTCTATCAATTTGAACATACAACCATATTTAAAATCTTATATTATCTTTTGGTGTCAATCATATTAGTCAAGTAAGGTGAAACAATTACTAAGAAGAAGTGGATGACAACTATTTAATCCTCTTCGACTTTTTGAATTTTAACTTGATTAAACTATTTATTAAATACAAGCATGATTTTGGAGATTTAATAATTGATTTCACCTACGATTTGGGTGTCTATCAATTTGAACATACAACCATATTTAAAATCTTATATTATCTTTTGGTGTCAATCATATTAGTCAAGTAAGGTGAAACAAATACTAAGAAGAAGTGGATGACAACTATTTAATCCTCTTCGACTTTTATAATAATCAAATATAACAAACAATCCTAAAGAAAAATAGTCCTTTTATAAGACAAAATAAATGGTGATAAAATTTAAGTAGGTGTCATTGGTGATATTGGAGGAGTGAAAAAACACAGTAGCATTGGTGGTAGTAGTAACAAAAAGCAATGACAATAGTATTGGTATTAGTTACAACTAGCGGAAAAGTTTTATCTAGGTGGCTACGTTGGTAGCATATGAAGGTTATGCAGGTGCTATGAACATGATAGAGATGATAACATCGAAGTCACTAGGCATTGCTATACTTGCTATCATGGGATCAGCCACATTAATTTAGGACACATTTGGTATAATTAAATGGGAAAAATTAATGGAGTAATATTTGTCATGTTGTAACAATAAGCTATACTATTTTAACTTTATCCATTACACCATGTACCAAACATACTTAAAAAACAAAGTAAGTTATTCTCCTTTAACTTTACCTTTATCCCCATACCAAACACAATTAATTAGAGTATTATTTTAAACAATGAAAATTCTACAAGTGTATTTTTTATGAGTACTGAAATAATTATAAGCTGAATGTGAAAAGAATTTATCAATGAAGTTCTACGCAACCATATAACAAGTTTAAGAGATCCACAAAATCCATGAATATCACTATAATAGCCATCCACACACTGATCCAATTATTGTGCAACAAATTCTCTGCAACATGAGTTGAATGCAGTCAGTTCCTGTAGTGCTACATAAAAAAGAGTTTTTGTCATAAGATGGACCTCAAAAAGAACAAAAGGCAGCATTATATTAATATTTATGCTACGAGATGCACATATTTTGAAATATACATGCTTGGAGCAAACACTTATTATGTTACTAAGATAGATGCTAGCAGTGTACTCTATTTTTCACAAAGGCTTTTCCCATTGGTAATTCAGTCTTCTTTGTGGACTGTTATTAAGAGACTATTAGTTAGAAGAGAGGGAACATAGAAGTTGTGAATAGAGGAAAGAGATGATAGATGATAAACTTTAAAATATGTAGGACAAAGGAAGTAGGAATCAAATAGATGCACAGAAAAAAGATAAAAATTGGTACTAAAGGCATCAAAGCAAATTGTTGAAGTATGGGGAGGTTGAATAGCGGTTGAGATAAGCATATAGGAAAATGAAATATGGCATCGAGATGAAGATTAGAATAAATGATACATGGACAAAAGAAGAGATGGCATGGGAAGAGAAGAGAAGAAATGGTGAACTAAAATGATTACATGTGTAATTAGAAGACAAAGATAATAAAGCGATATGTGTAGACTAAAGTGAGGGAAGAATGAAGTTTTGGATGGAAAAAATGTTAGGGAGAATCTATCGTGTGGGCCTGCGAGCACATGTGGCATAGCATATTTGAATTAGCACCAACTTGACCCAAAAACTTAAGCTCATGAGTCTTGGGTTATCTGAGTATTATATACCACACTCCTTCATCTTTTCTACCCAATGTGGGACTTTTTTATATCATATTATTAACACTCACACCACTCACATGTGCATTCTTAACAATCTCTCCTTCCCATGTGAATATCCATAACTCTCCCTTAATGGGAGGCCCATCATATGCTTTATTTTGGAGAAACCCATCTCCACTCTACTAATTTATGGTTATCTACGAGAACACCACCAAATAAGAGGCTCTACATTCATCTTCTAGGAGAACTCAATTCTACACCTAGGAAATCACATGGAGACCACTCTGTAACCCGGGAATACTTGAGGAAGCCCATTTGCACTCTTACTCTATGGAGGCCCATTTCTGCTCCTTTTTCTGATACCAGTTGTTGGGGAAAATCTATCGTGTGGGCCCGTAAGTAGTTGTGGCATAGCATACTTGAATTAACACCAACTTGACCCAAAAGATTAAGCTCATGAGTGTTGGGCCAATTCGAGTATTATATATCACACTCTATCTTTTCTACCTAATATGAGATTTTTTTAAATCATATTATTAACACTCACACACCACTCACATGTGCATTCTTAAAAAAAAAATGAAAAAATTGAAGCATCATTGAATAACAATGAAAAAAAAATTATTGCAGTATCTCCTGTAACTCTTCTACTTTAGTATAATTTATAAATTTATAAATTTAATTAATCCATCTAATCTACCTTCTAAAGATAGGGTATAAGAAGAATAAGACTAATATGGAATTAGATAGAAATTTTAAGATTAATTCAATGAAAGAAGTTTCAATGAAAATGAAAGATTCATTTGCTTTTCATTATCATGATTAGGTTCCTTTTCTTTTTAAAAAATGATTGCTCAGAGAATTGGCTAGGAATGTAAAAAATTAAGATGTTTCATGTTGATATTTAAATAGATATTATGGTTAAGGTTGATATATTTTTGTTAGATAAGTTCTTATTTATAATAAATTTTGCTGGTGATCTTCAACATGTTGTGGCTATGCATTTCCTCAAATGCATTATTATTAGTATTATTAGCAATTATTATCATATTCAAATATGAAGACTTTGATATGAAAATGTTTGTGTTTTAGATAAGATCTCTAAGGTGTTGCTTGCTCATTGTGGTGATATTCAAACATGATTATAGAAATACCACAGCTGGGATTTATACAACAAAAGCTAAGTATAATTGGTTAATATCTAGGACAAAAAATCATATGGATACCCCATGGAACTGGGTTTATGCATTGTCTTAGGGACTGCTACAAATCATGTCTATTTGGGTTTTGGTGCAAATGGCAGCTTCTGGGAACAAGATTTGAATGCTTGGTTTTATAGAAATGGGAATACAAGAAAGGGGATAACGAAGTTGCATTCTCTTCTATTACACGTTGTGGTGGATATGGAGAACAAACAATGAAGATGTTTTTGAAGGGCATAACACTCTGTTGATGGTGAGTGTTAATAAGATCTAGGTAACTTGCAGTAAAGCTTTTCTAGAAAATGAAAACGTATGAAAGAGAGGTGCAATGGATACATTGGCAGTCTTCAAGTATAGAGACCATTAAGCTAAATGTCAATGGTGGCAGTTTTGGGAACCTAGAGAGATAATGTTTTAGAGGGGTTATTTGAGATCATCAAGGGGGTGGCTTGGTGGTTTACATGGCTCTATAGGCGTGGGTACCAATTTGAAAGCTAAATTTATTGCAGCAAGGCATGGTATAATATTTTCTTAGGATATAGGCATCATAAAACTATGTGTGAATCATATTCCTAAGTGGCAGTGCACTTGATAGATTTTGTTGATTTGAGCTTCCATTGCTATTGGTGTATTATTAATGATATAAGACATTTGCTTAAAAGGAGTTGGGAGGTGAAAGTAATTCATGTGTTAAGATTGGAGTACTAAGGAGCTGATTCATGTATGTTAATTGCAATTTACTAGCATATGGTTTCATTCATGTTTAAAAACATTTTGCATTGCTTAAATTGTGAAATTATAGAAACATTGTAAAAGAAAATTTGAGTACTTAATATTTTGATGACTCTGAAAACAAAGTTTGTTTAAAAATACAAAGACATTGTAAAAGCACAATCTTTGTACTAATATACTATAAGAATCTATTGAATTCAACTCTTACAACAAGGAACCTAAACCTAAGTCATCTATAAAATAAGAAACTAAATGTAAGTACTAAAAATTAAAAGTACATTAATAAGCTATCTTTAAGGATTAAGTATCCTTATTAAAAAATTTTAAAATTTTCTATGAGTGCATGGAGTTTTTTTTATTAAAAAAGATGAGTTGTTGATTATATCCTTATTTTAGACACAAGTTTCTTTTTCAGTGATATTTGATTATAATTTCCAATCATTTGCTATGGAGTCATATTATGAGAAGTCTTTTCTTTTTTTGACCTTAGATAATTTTATTAAAAATTAATGCCTATTAGTAGCAAGAGCTATAAATCAACTTAATAGGTCTCAAGGTTATAAAAATTATATATTTTTTTTGGCCTTCAAGGGTACAAAGATGATATTGGTATACCAATCAAGAGCACTACTTACTACAAGTAGATGAGTTGAGACTACTGTAACAATGAATCAAGTACTTATGATACTAATTATTCATTTTTTAAAAAAAATTAGAATAAAACTCTTTTTTAGTCCTTGAAAAATGCAATCACCGACAAAATTGTCCTCCAAAATTTTTCAGTGACAAATTGGTCCTTGAATTATTATTATGTCGGACAAATTGGTCCTTAAATGTCACTAATGGGACCTTACTGGAGGACTAATTTATCCGACGGAATAATAATTCAAGGACCAATTTGTCACCGAAAATCTTTGGATAACAAATTTGTCAGTGGTTGCATTTTTCAAGGACTAAAAAAAGGTTTTACTCAAAAAATTATCAATGGTAATCAAATAATTGGGAATTTATTTTAAATAGAAAATGAACCATTACATGTCTATTTTAAAGATAAACAAATAGGAAAATTTAATTTTGGGCAGTTGATTTTTAGGATAGTTGAGAATGGGAACCAAATTATTTTACTAACAATTGTGGGTCAATACTTTATTAATAAAATATTAGTATGTTTATGTAGGTGATCAATATAGGAAACTCCTTCCTATCGATAATGAAATTTGGAATTCCCTTTCCTATGTTTGATGTAAAAAATAGTATAATATAAGATACTCTTGTGATATATATTGACTAAGAAAAATGGATAAGGTGCGGGTATAAATAAATACAATTGTTTGTAACATAACCTAAATTTGAAAGAAGTTTGGTTTGGTACTTTGGTCATTTACTTATTATAGGAGCGTTACGAATGTGGAGGTCCAAAACATATAGCCCACAACAAGATATAGTGCAGTGTGCACATAGGTTATAAATATATGTTATTAAAAAATACAATAATGATTGGTGTTTATCCTAAACAAAATATAGTGTATACTTACTACTTCACTCATACTCAAAGTGTCTTTGTATATCTCAAGTCATTAGGCATAGCAATGTTGCAATTTTAAGATCAGACGAAAATCGTGTGGATTTAGAGAAAGACGCTGACATTCCCAGTTCAAATTATATACCATAGATTTTTTGTGTATATAGTATTATCTTATTCTACATTTGTTTAATACTCTTTCAAATGTATTATGCATTCATGATTGATACTTTTAATGTATTGTATCTATGGTTCAAAATATGAAATTCATACTTGGTATATTAGATTACATAGATTTATATAATTTATGCTTTTATGATTACTTAAATTCCATCTCACGTCCCGTTGCCTAGGGCCCGTGCCCTGTCACCCGGCGGCCCGCGCATCAGCGCGGGAATAGTACTAGTATAATTTTAAAAGAAGAACCTCAATGCACCACATGCTGTCACGTGGCAATCCAGCAATTATTGTGAACCATTAATATTCACATTTATTACTCTAAATATAATAAGTAAAAATAGCTACAATCCTGATGGATGTCTGGTTTGTACTTCAGATGACTCACCTGAGCCTGAGGAGAAACAATCACTTGCTTCCATATGTGTTGAGGAAAAGAGACATGTCACAGAGGCTACTGACAAATTGACATCTTCAGATGGATATAAAAGTACATCAAAGCTTCATCGCCCTGAAAGGCTGTTATCAACCAGAAAGGTGCAAAATTATTACTAAATGGCTATTTTATTTGGTTTATGTTGTTTGATTCTCTTTAGTTGAATTCTCTTCAGGTCATTTCGCCATCTTCTCAGGAAAGACTCTGTAAAGCCATGCAGTCTGTTGATTTACATGACAAAGACTATTTGAGTAAGTGTCTAAAATATTGCATTTTGTTATTAGTATTATGTAGTTTTCTAGATCCCTAGATCACACAAACATGTCTATGCCCCTTTGTTGCAAAGTATATAATAGAAATGATGAAACATGAGAAGTATCTTGATAAGAGAAAGCTAAGCCTTGTTGGGGTGGGTGCTGCTGTCATACTAGTGCTTGAAACAGAAAATTGCTTATCTTAACATATTATGAAGTAACATATGCATTTCTTAGTGAGTTTCATTTCGTTAGCTCATTGCTCTCTATCAAATATAACTTAAATTTCTACAAAAATGTTCTGGTTCTTTATGTGTGTGTAAATGCTTTGAAGTCAAGAAAGAATTTATGATATTTTATTGTTTCCAGACGCTTCAAATCATTTCCCAAGCTTTGCATCGACTTATAGTGGATTATATTTATGATGCAGAACGCAGGGGAAAACTATCCTTTGGCAAGCACACTGATAAGAGTGGTACTGATGAAGGGGTTGATGAGATTAGCAGAGCAAAATTTACTAATAATCCTAACAAAATTAATATGAAACCTAAGACTTTTAAAAGAGGCTCCCCTCCTAAAGGCATTCTCAAGATTCCTCATCCTTCTCCTCTAGCACCCCATCTTAGCACTGGGTGCACCTCCATACATAGTTGCTCAGAGAGTGCCGTTGCATTTTCAAAGCGGCAAATGCATGAAGTTGAATGCCTTGCTATGAAACTCATAAAGGAATTGAAGTCAATGAGGGACATTATGGATGATATGTTACGCTCTGAATTCTGCCTAAACACATCTCTGAGATATAAAGTAAATGAGGTATGATAATAGCAAATCTGTTGGCTTGTTAGTGGTGGCACTTTCTGCTCTTACCCACAAAATTAAATTATTGCTCTTGAGGCACCTACTGGCCAATCAAAGAAGTCAAGTATAATTCTTTTTTCTTGTGATTTAATTTCTATTTCATTGAGATTACTTCAAGTTTCTATTTTTTTGTTTGGAAGTTTAATTTTTTGGATCTATAATCTCTATTTCACTGCACAATATTTGTTCTTTATTCTTCAATCACATGTGGGTTGTTGATTTTGCAAACTTATGGCATTGGGAAAGTGTTAGTTGTTTTCATGGTGAATTGCTTGCATTTCCATGATTTTGTGCCCTCTATTCTTATAAAGGTCAACTAATTATTTTATTTTCTTTTTGTGATGGCTCCATTCTTTAAGGGAAGGTTCCTACTTTGCACAGTTTAATAGGAATGTGGAAAATTTCTCTTATTGGGTAGATCTTAGGAAGTAACCTTGGTTCCTTTTCCTGATTAAATGTATGGGAAATAATATATAGATATCAACTTTGTTTCTATTGCCTTTATTAGATGATGTACTTCTTGGTAAACAAATTTTATACTATACAAGATTATTGCTAACATTTTACATAATTTTATGTGTAAACATGCAAATAGGTCAAATTTTAAAAAATAAATTAACTGACAGATTTTAGTTAGCGCATGGGTGTTATACTTACAAAAACATATTTGGAGAGTTAAACTGTTGTGAGAAATCGTAAAGCAAGTGCACATTATCGTTTTCAAGTAATAAAATGAGAGTGAGTTATCGTTCCCACGAATACTAATGTTATCAACTATCAAAATTGGGTTAATCTCAATTTTATCTAATCAATAGGTATGGAGAATTTTCAAGAAAGAACTAAGCTGAAAGTAAGCTAAGATAGTTAAAATGATGAATTAATCAAGATAGAAATATCTAGGGCTTTTGATTTCACCATAGCTATTCCGATTTGCTATTCCTAATTCATTAACCAAGAACAACCTTCCTAATTGCTAGCCAAGAACCCTAAATTATTTATTAGCCTTTCCCAAAGTCAACAAAAGTATTTCTAAGTCATGAACTCACAATATTCCTATGTGAATTACGAACAACCTAGAAATTCACTTAATTCTATTGTTCTTTTTAAATAGCTACACAGACCATGGAGGTATATTCCTTGTCACAACGTCCTTTTTCAGGAGCGCGAAGCGGAGCGGTGAAACTCCCCCACGAGAAGAATAAAAAAAAAGTGTAAGGATGCATAATATGATGCAAAAGAATGGAGTCGCCACCAATCATTTTATTCCATTTTTAGACAAATGAAATGGTGCAATTGGACACCTAAAAGATTTGGTCTATGTTCAGAGTTTGGATTCGGGGGTTGATTACGTGTAGGGAAGGTATTAGCACCCTACGACGTCCGTTCTTAGAACGGTTACCTATTTAATCTTTTGTTATCTTTTAAAGTGAATTAAATTGGTCATAACATTATGCTTAAAATAAAGCAATACTTTGTTAAGTCTTGTCAGTCCTTCTGACGAAAACTAAAAATATGCCTCAAGATTATTAGGTAGAGTTCGTGATTGTCATTACAATTCCCTCCTGATCTATTCCGTCATAAACAAGTTTAACATTTTTAATAATAACTAGAAAATGTATGAAATGTAATTTATTATAAATACTAGAAAATGAATTTGAGATTTATGGAAAAAAGGTTTTTTTATTGAAAGTCTTTCTTTAGCCTACCAGTATGTCTGGAAAAGCCAAAGAGACACTCCTCACCTCCGGAATGTCAAAGTATCGCCATCATTATGGCTAATTTTGATTATTCCCTCGTCGGTACTTTAATCCACATTTTAAGGTAAAAATATCATATTATGCATGAAAGATTTTTTAGAAAATTATGCATAGGAAAGATTTTTATCAGAAGTTAACCTCAAGCCCCACCAGTACCTCTGGCAAAACTAGAGAAACCCCTTTACCTCCGGAATGTCAAAATATCACTATCATTATAGCTAATTTTTTGATTATTCCCTCGTCGGTAATCTCAATCTAGCATAGGTAAAAAAAACATAATGACGAGGTGTAATGAGATGTATCACAATGCAGCAAATAAATGTTATAAAAATATTAATTAAAAAGATAAAGCAATATTGTAAATTTTATTGGCCGTACCAGTACCTCTGGCATAACCAAGAAAATTATCCCTCACCTCAGGAATATTAGAAAATAATTGTCAACACAATTATTCTCTAACTTAATCCGTCGTCGGGCTATAAATTTTTTTAAAAAAAGGAAGGGAAAATGACTAAGTATAATACGAAATGCATAACACATGTAATATAAACAAGATAAAATAAATTAATATATAAAAAAAGATAAATAAATATGATAATAATAATATGCAAAGAACGAATAAATAAATTACAATGGCCAAAAATAAAACATGAGTCATAAATAAATGAGCTCAAAGAAAAGCTAAAACTAAATACATTAAATAATATAACTCTTAAGTAAAAGATAGACTTAACTCCAAAAATGAAAATAAATAAATAAATAAAAGTGTAATTCAATTAAAAGAATCAAAGCCTAAGAAGTAATGCATTTCCATTGTTTAATGATTAATTAAAGAAAAATGATCAAATTTGAATACATACAAACAAAACTACCAAAAGCTAAAAAAAACACCATGCAAGTTAGTATATCTTGGTATTTATATATAAAATACACTAATACTTAATAAAAACAAATAAATGGTTTTTAAAATTCGGACTGGGCTTATGCTGAAGCAAAGGAAATAAAAAAAACACACAAAAGGCCATCACAAGGCCCAAACCGAAATAGCCTCAACATGAAAGGAACTAATGGGCTGGTTCTACATCAGGGCCCAACCAAACTAAGCTGAAATGAAGACTAATGGATCAGCACCAATGTGGCCCACGAAAATTCAACTAGCCCAAATAAATGACTTAAACCCAAAACAAAACAAAATACATAAACCCAAATCAAATAAAGAAAAGCCTAAACAAAGAAAACACCCATGACCCAATCGGTCATAACAAAACCAAACCACCCTAATAATAATAAAAGGTCCACATATACACTCTAGAAATAGGACTTAGTCAAAGAACTTTAAAAGAAAGAAAACAACAACAAGACTAGCATAGACACACGAGAAGAAACAGAGAGGAGAGACGGGGAAGGAAGGGAAAAACGCAGCACCTCACTTCTTGGCTTTGGGGGTACAAAAATCTGGTTCTAACCCAATGACCAGTGTGCCCAAGTAAAGGTTTTTCTCTCTATTTCATCATTTCCCTCAAAATTTCTCTATTTCTCTCTCTATTTCTTCCATTAGGTTCTATATCTCTCTCTAAAAAAATTGGTCTCTCTCTCTAAAAGGGGATTCCCTTTACCTTGGGTTTCCCTCTTGCTGAAAAATGATTGGTTTAAAGGTGGAATTAATTTTTGGTTGCTCTCCCCTAATTCGGTCTCTTTCTCCTAAAATGTTTTCTTTTTTTCTTTTTGCTAAAAATACAGAGAGTGAGAATGTAGTTTGACCAACTTATAAAAAAAGAAATGAAATTATTAACATGTTGAATATATTATAGTGCAACCCAAATGGAAATTTAGCAAGGGGAATTAAAAAAAAAGTTAAACCATGAGATAATGCTAATACCTGAATTGATGAACTGTATTATCTGATTTCCTTTTCAATTCTCGGAGTGTTCTTTTTCTTGCTTGTGATACTGGATGTTATCTCTATTTGTTTTAGAGTCTCTGAACTCTCTGCTTGTTTTCCTCTGTATCTTTCCGTTTGGTTCACTCTCTGTATCTCCCTTCTTTATATGTGTATCAGCTCATTCTTTTTTTTTTCCCTAAGGTATTGCTTCCATGTCCTGTATCTTTGCTTCTTTGTGTGAGGCCTTTTATAGTCGGAGCTTTGTGCAAGTTGCATTGACAGGAGTTGACGATTTCCTGCTTTCAAGCTGCCAGGGGCATGGCTTGAAGCGTGGCTGGACTGATGAATAGCAAAGGGGGTGCTGCCTTGCGTGTTACCTCTAACAGCATTTATTTCTTCTCTGTTTTTATTTTATTTTATGTTATTCATTTGTAATAATAATTTTTTTTTTGCATTTTTATATTTTTTAAGTTGTATATTTTTTTTGTGATTTTTGTTAGCATTTCAGTATTTTTAGCTATATTTGTTTTATTTTGTAGTATTGAAATATTTTAATTGAGCACACAAAAATATGGTTCCAAAGACCATGATCCTAAAAATAATTCATGTACAAATTTGGGTGTCAACATTCCTATCCTACATGCAACTTATGTTCTTAATCTCTATGATCTTTAATTACAAATTACCTTACAGTCTCATTGTAATTATCTAATCAACTAATTAATTATCAAGCAATTAGAAGCATGAAGACTTGAGAAGAAGAAGACAATTAATAAAGGAGTTCTTGAATTAAAGAAATAGAAAATTACAAATCTTCCTAGCTAGGCTACATCATAGCCCTAGCAGAGAATTTAGTTCATAGCAAAAAGAAAGAACATGGTAAAACAAAATTCAATCATCATTCAAAGAGAAGAAGAATAAAAACTCTGTGATGTAATAATCCTAATCAGCTTCACAAATCTCCTCTTCAATCTTTATTTTTGCTCTTATTATTGCCTCCAAAGAGTCCAGCCAAGAATCCCCTTAAGAATTTCTAAAATTTGCTCTTTATACTATCTCTAAAAGCCCTAAAGAAACTAAGGAAAAATGGCACGTGTTCAGAAAAATCGCGCGAGCGCCACGGCCCTAGATTTTAGGCGCCGCAGCGCTGCCTCTCTGCCAAAAAACACCAATTTTCTCCGCACGTGAGCGCTGCAACCCTTGATTTTCAGCACCGCAGCGCTGAGTTGCTATCTAGCTTTTAAGTTTCATGCTCCAGGGGTTGCAACTCTTGGTTTCTAGGGCCACAGCTCTTGATTTCTGTCACAAATCTTCCCAATTCTTCATTTCTTCAAGTCAAAACATGAAACCCATGAATTTCCATTTAAACCTACAAATTAACACACACAATCCATTAGATGGAAAAAAAACTCAATAAACAACCAAACAATTAAGTAAAAGAGATCTAAAGAGTGGGTATAAAACCCACTCAACATAAACTTCAAGAGACTCTATTCTATTTGTCTGCCTCAATTAACACTGACCATAATCTTAGCTCTTTAATATAAAGAGAAATCTAAATTATTATCTTGATTATAGATTACTTTTTTCGTTTATAAAATTTTAGGATACTAACTAATTTTGAAATCTGATTTCTATTTAATCTATCAATCTTAAAACGTTTACTCTATGTGTCATTTTTATTAAATTCTTTTGGTTTCTCATTCTAATTTTTTTTCTTCCATTATTTTTTTGGAAAATATTGATTATATATAGATCCTTTCAATTTGCAGAATATTCTATTGGTAGATATATTGATGTTAATAGGTTAAAATGCATTACAATGTACTACAAACTTGAAAGTATGCAGTCACTCTAAAATTGAGATGAATTAACAATAAGTTAAAATGTATTACTTTAATTGGCCATGTATGTCAAAAATGACCACAACAAAATAGCAAACTATGGTGATTATTTTATTGTTAGTGTCTTCCAAAGGATAGAAAGATAGGATGGTATTCTGAATAAGGAATAAGAGAGAACAAATAGGTGTGTTTGAGATAGAAGTAAAAGTACCTTAAAGGAAGCAACGATCATCAATGGTTCTATTGTCAAATGTAGTTGTTGAAAGCACAAAAATATATCCACAACACAATATGTTATGCTTGCTAATTTTGGTGTTCGACTTGCAAAGAGGCCATGCAATATTTTTAAAGGAAAAATAAAAAATACAGGGAGTAAATATAGAAGAAAAGGAGAAAAATATTCACCAATCCCACAATATATATAAATGTATAAAAATAATAAAAAGCTATTTTGGAAAAACACTATCTTTGAGTAGAGAAAAAATAGCTTCCAAGATGCCTTAGGCTTCAAGGGTGGCTTTTTATCTTATGATATTTGTTTTTCACAAAGGCTTTTTCCACTGGTAATTCAATCTTCTTCATGAACTACTATCGAGAGACGAGAGGGAACATAAAAGTTGTGAATACCTTTGAAATGTTTAAGACAAAGGAAGTATGAATCAAAGAGATGTATAGAAAAGAAAAAAAAATTGGTAATAAAGGAATCAAGAAAATTGCTAAAGTATGGGGAGATTGAAAAGCAGTTGATAGAAGCATATAGGAAAAATGAAATATGGCATCAAGATGAAGATCAGAGTAAATGATACATGGGAAAGAGAAGAGATGTCATGGAAAGAGAAGAGAAGAAATGGTGAAAAAAATGATTACATATGTAATCAGAAGACAAAGATAATAAAGGGATATGTGTAGACTAAAATGAGGGAAGAAGGAAGTTTTGGATGAAAAAAAAATGAAAAAACTGAACCATCATTGAATAACACATGAAAAAAATAATTATTGCAGTATCTCCTGCAACTCTTCTACTTTAGTATGTTTTATATATTTATAAATTCAATTAATCCATTGGGTCTTCCTACTAAAGATAATGGTATGAAAAGAAATGGGGGTGGAAATTAGTGTAGAAACAAGATTATCCACATAAAATAATGGTAGTGAAAATACATCATGGTATAGGAAGAATAAGGAAAATATGGAATTTGATAGAAATTTTAAGATTAATTCAATGAAAGAAATTTCAATAAAAATGAAACATTCATTTTCTTTTTCATTCTCATGATTAGGTTCATTTTCTTTTTAAAAATTGATTGCTTAGAGAATTGGCTAGGAATGTCAAAAATTAAGATGTTTCATTTTGATATTTAAATAGATACTGTGGCCAAGGTTGATCTATTTTTGTTAGATAAGTTCCTATACAGGTGATCTTCAACATGTTGTGACTATGCATTTCTTGAAATACATTATCATTAGCATTATTAGTAATTATTATCACATCCAAATATGGAGACTTTGATATGAAAATGTTTTTGTTTTAGATAAGATCTTTAGGGTGTTGTTGCTCAATATGGTGATGATTGTTTGGAGAAATACCACAACTAGGTATGGAGGCTAGGTATGATTAGTTAATATCTAAGAAAAAGAATCAAATGGATGTCAAATGTGGAACTAGGTATGAAGGCTTGCGGCTCCAAAACAAATTAAAGTTTTTATGTGGCTAATCCTTTATGACGCCATACTCACAAATTGGTTTCGTGCTTTCAGACACCTTAGTCAAAATTTCTTATGCAACAAGTGCAAGTTTGATATAGAAAATACAATGTATTATCTTAGGGTTGCTATAAATCACGTCTATCTGGGTTTTAGTGTAGATAGTAGCTTTTGGAAAAATAAAATAAAATTGAATGTATGGTTTGATATAAATTGGAATATAGGAAAGGGGATGAAGTCGTACATTCTCTTCTACTACACGTTGTGGTGGATATGGAGAAAGCACAATGAATAAGTTTTTGAAAGGCTTGGCACTCTGTTGATGGTGAGTGTTAATAAGATCCATTTGATGGTTTAACTTGCAGTAAAAAATTTCTGGAAAAGCGAAAAAGCAAGAAAGAAAGGTGCAATGGATACATTGGCAGTCTTCAAGTATAGAGACCATTAAGCTAAATGTCGATGATGGTAATTTTGGGAACCTAGGGAGATCAAGTTGGTTATTCGAGATCATCAAGGGGTGGCTTGGTGGTTTATGTGGCTCTATTGGCATGGGTAGCAATCTAAAAGCTGAATTTATTATAATAAGGCATGGTCTAATATTTTGTTGGAATAAAGACATTAGAAAACTATATGTGAATCAAATTCCCAAGAGGTAGTGCACTTAATAGACTTTGCTAATGTAACCTTCCATTTATATCGGTGTATTATCAATGATATAAGACATTTGATTTAAAGGAGTTAGGAGGTAAAAGTGATTCATGTGTTAAGACTGGCGTACCAAGGAGCTGATTAATGTATTAACTACAATTTACAAGCATATGGTTTTGTTCAAGTTTAAAAATATTTTTCATTGCTTAAATTGTGAAATTATAGGAACATTGTAAAAGAAAATTTGAGTACTTAATATTTTGATGACTCTAAAAAAAAAATTTGTTTGAAATTGTAGACAAATTGTAAAAGCACAATTTATGTACAAATATACTATAGGAATCTATTGAACTTAACTCTTACAACAAGGAACTTAAACCTAATTTATCTATAAAACAAGAAACCAAATATAAGTACTACAAATTAAAAGTATATTAATGAGCTATATTTAAGGATTAAGGATCCTTACTGAAATTTTCTAAAATTTTCTATGAGTGCATGAAGTTATTTGATTAAAAAGATGAGTTGTTGATTGTTTCTTTACTTTTGACACAAGTATTTTTTTTTCAATGACATTTGATTATAATTTTCAATCATTTGCTATGGAGTNTTTTTTTTTTTTTTTTTTTTTTTTTTTTTTTTTTTTTTTTTTTTTTAAATGGTCTTAGATAATTTTATTGAAGAATAAGGCCTATTGGTAGTAAGAGCTATAAATCAACTCAGTAAGTCTCAAGGGTATAAAATCAAGGGTATAAATATTTTATATTTTCTTTGGCCTTCAAAGGTACAAAGATGAGATTGACATACCACTCCAGAGAACTACTTACTACAAGTAGACAAACTGAGACTACTGTAATAATAAATTAAGTGCTTATGACACTAATTATTTATTTAAAAAAAAAATCAATGGTAATCAAATAATTGAGATATGGCATTTATTATAAATAGGAAATGAACTATTACATGTCTCTTTTAAAGATAAAAAATGGGACATTTTAATTTTGGACAGTTGATTTTTGGGATAAGTTGAAAATGAGAACTAAATTATTTTACTAACTATTGGGGGTCAATACTTTATCAATAAAAATGTTAGTATGTTTATCTAGGTAATCAATATAAGAAACTCTTTTCTATCGATGAAGAAATTTAGAATTTTCTTTCTTATGTTTGATATAAAAAAATGGTATAATATAGGATACTCTTGTGATATATAATGAGAAAGAAACATGGATAAGGTAGGGGTATAAATAAATACAATTTAGTGTAACATGACCTAAATTTAAAAGAAGTTTGTTTGGTTTGGTACTTTGGTCATTTACTTATCATAGGAGGGTTAATAACGCGAAGGTCTAAAATATGGAGCCCACAACAAGATACAGTGCAGTGTGCACATAAGTTATAAATATGTTATTAAAGAATACAATAATGATTTATGCTTTTCCTAAATAACCTATAGTATATACTTGTTACTTTCTTCATACTCAAAGTGACTTTATATATCTCAAGTTTTTAAGTATAATAATATTGCAATTTGAGGATTAGTGAAAAATTGTGTAGACTTAGAGAAAGACGCTGACATTCCTAATACAAATTATACATCACAACTTTTTTGAGTTTAGTATTATCTCATTCTGTATTTTTTTAATACTCTTTCAAATATATTATGAATTCATGATTGATACTTTTAATGTATTGTATTTATGGTTCAAAATATGAAATTCATAATTGGTATATTGGATCACATAGATTTATATAAATTATATTCCTATGATCACATAAATTTTATCTCAAATCCCGTTGTCTAGGTCCTACACCCCGCCGCCCAGCGGCCCGCGCATCGGCGCGGGAATAGTACTAGTATCTATATAATTTTAAAAAAAGAACCCCAATGCACCACATTCTGCCACGTGGCAATCCAGCAATTATTGTGAACCATTAATATTCACATTTATTACTCAAAATATAATAACCGAAATTGACTAAAAAAAGTAATCACAATAAGGAAATTGTGAATTTTTGGTTTTTATCAATTAATCATAAATGCTGATTTGTCAATTGAATTTAAAAATTGAAATTCAAAAATTAGGGTTTGAAGCTTATGCCCACAAAAAATATCTATATATAGAGTACAACATATGGTCCTCACCTCCATTAGTTCACAAATCTGTCAATTGTCTTTTTCCATCTTAAGAAGCTCTCAGGTAAGGTTTTTTCATCTCCATCAAATATGCTCGGTTTATATGATATTTTTTTTTGCTAGAATCGCTTATGAAGTTTATTATCTCCATCTCCTTCATCTACAAATGAAACTAGGTATGTTATTTCTCTGTAATCTATCACTCAATCATAGTTTCATCTCCAAATGAAACTAGGTGTGTGTGTTTTTTTTTTTACTATATTGATCCAGCTGTGTTGCTCTTTCTCTCTGTGGTTTTATTCTAACATCCAATTTTTCTCTCTGTGCTTCTATGATCTTTCTCTATGTTTTTATTTATCTTGCACTAATTTTGTGCAACATTTTCTAATTCATTTTAATATATCTCTCAACCTCCTCATATAACCCTTTTGCTATTTTATTATTCATTTTCCTCTTGATCTCCTCAATCTCCAAAGGCAATAAGGTTTGTTCTTTCTCTTGAAGAATATTTTTCTCTCTAATATTTGGTCCTAATTAGTTTTATTTTTTTTCCAGCATCTCTTCTATTCCCTTAAACAAAAAGGTTTGCTGTTGTTTTTTCCAGCATCACTTCTATTCCATTATAACACTATCTTCGTTTCTACCTTATTCCAGACATTTTTATAGTATGACTATTTTAACATTTCACAAATCAAAAAGCATAAAATGGAATGAGGAAGATATTGCAAATCAATAGAGAGCATGACCTAAGATAAAATAATAGTCAATTAACGTATAGAATATAATATACGACATTGACAAAATTATGAGTGGTTAGTTGATTCAAATATCGCATTCATTCAAAAAAAAATAATCAAAATGGAATAATCTCCTCAATCTTAGCCCCACAGTAATTGTAAAATTGTCAATGAGATTTAAAATTGATTTGTTCATTAAATCAATTTTATTTGATCAAATCTCAAGCATCAGTTGAAACCAAAATAATTCAAACCATTTTAACAATTTCTTACTTTCAACCTTATTCCAAAAATTTGCATAGCATGAATAAATTGAGGAATCACAAATCAGAAAAAATAAATAAATAAAAGAATCCATTATAACAATACCTTCCTTTCAACCTTATTCCAGACATTTGCATAGTATGACTATTTTAACATTTCACAAATCAAAAAGCATAAAATGGAATAAGGAAGATATTGGGAATCAATAGAGAGCATGACCTCAGATAAAATAATAGCCCATTAACTTATAGAATATAATATACGACATTGACAAAATTATGAGTGGTTAGCTAATCAGAATATCGCATTCATTCAAAAAAAATAATCAAAATGGAATAATCTCCTCAATCTTAGAGTAATTGTAAAATTATCAATTAGATTTAAAATTGATTACTTCATTAAATCAATTTTATTTGATCAAATCTCAAGCATTTGTTGAAACCGTAATAATTCAAACCATTTTAACAATTTCTTACTTTCAACCTTATTCCAAAAATCTGCATAGTATGAATAATTTGAGGGCCCACAACACTCTATACATAAAATGTAGTAGTTAATCAAGCCTGAATTGATCTCGGAAAAAATAATAGCTAACTAACATATAGAATATTGTTTATAGCATAGATAGTATACACTAATAAAGGATTATTGTTTAGAATATAAAAAGCAATCATATATTTTCTAAATAACAAATTAGAAGGATTACTAAATTGCATAGCTGTAAAGATAAATCAAAAAGTTCATCGAAGGAATATGAATTTCAGTGCTAAAATAAAAGGAGCAATATTGCCATGAGCTAAGCCATACAATCATTCCTAATTGCACAAATATTGGAATTAAGTAAGCCATACAATTATTATATCTATGCTCATACAAATTATGGATTAACATAGAGGAATATTCTGGATTAAGTAAGCCATATAATTATTATATCTATGCTCATACGAATTATGGATTAACATAGAGGAATATTTTGGATTAACAGCAACGTCATGTATGTTTAACTATTATTAGGAATAGATTTTATCGTTTAATAATTATGTTTTAGTTGATGTAACTAAATACAGTTGGTCAATTTTTTTTTTTTTAAAAAATCATCTATATTATTACTCTTTAAAAAGTGTTTATTAATCCTCTTTGGGTATCAAGATATATAAATACAACATGCATATATATATATATATATATATATATATATATACATTTGTTAATGAAATGCAGAGATATATAGAGTCGAAAGTAGAGTTAATGGACTTACTCAGGGCATTCCCATTCTCGAGGCAGAAGTTGTCTCTTTGGATGCTTGGCATCACATTGTAAGCAAACATTATTCTTTGCAAATTCATGAAATCACACTTGATAACAGTGTTCAGCATCAGTGAAAAATAGGAAATATCAGCTATAAATACTTCATGTTATATTCCAAAACATCTTATTCAAGGTCAGTTAACTACCCAGTCAAATCCTATATCATAAATTTCCAAAAGAAATTTTTTTAACTTTATATTTTATCTGTCATTCGTGAACTTAATGGGCATATATCATGATGGCATAAGTCAGCAACATGTCTAAACATCACGTTGACATGGTTCCCTGGGAGTAACAAAGGTAATTGGTGACATGAAACCATGTAGTAAAATTTTGCCCATTATATTGCCCCTCGAATCATAGAAGTTTTGAAGAACTAACTTAGGACATAGCCAGTCAACTTTCTTCAAAAGTACTCTTTATATTAAAAAAGAAACTAAAACAAAGCAACTCCTTTGTCAGAATATTACTTCTAAACATTATAAAATTTTGTCATGAGAGTAAGACAAAAATAAGGAGCATGGAGACAAGTCTAAGCTTTATGGTAGGAACATGCTATTTGCATGAACACCTTAAACCATGATAGCTGACCATCACACACCTCACACTAGAATGTAAGAAAATGATGATTCTTAATATCAGTTTTGCTCCAGAAAGAAGTCTTTAGCCCTTCCTCCCTCTCTACCAGCAAGATAGTAGCCAATTCAGACTCCTACTTTATTATGTGATATAAAATCTAATCATGTGTTTATTTCATTCCTTTCATTAACAGCAGCACAAAACATAGTACTCTCAAGTAGCATTGTTTTGCTAGACTATAATAACGAAAAAAGAAACCAAGAATGGTTTCAAGGAACAGATACTAGAAGATATACCCATTGACTAATAAAAGACACGTGTAGGAGTTTGTAAGGAAAATTAAACAGGTGTTCACTATGACAAAAAGTAAACGTGTGAGGAAGCCACGTGTCCGTGGGGCTTTGCTATGGCCACAACGGTTATGCATGGTGGCATTGATGCTCATCTAGGTAAGGGTAATCAGGTTCTCCATTTAACATTCAAAATAAGAATGAATTGAAAAAGTTTGAGAGGTTGAAATCATTTTGAATTTGATTGAATTTAAATTGATTTACTAATAGCCAATTAAAAAGAGAAACTAATTTTTTTTTTAAAAGAGCATGCTTTAGTCTCAAAGAGTTGTTCCACTAATACACCATTTTATTTTACAAATTCATATTGCCTTTTTCTTTTTTTAACTATTATTGCATCATAGTCCATCCCACCTCTGTTGCATAAATTAATTGCTTGATTAGGTCATTAAAACAAAACAAAACGTCAACTTACAAAATGGGAGCATGTCATTGATTGCTTGATTTGCAATCAGAATTAGTTACCGAAATTATCAAGGTGATTTTGGCAAATTTGCCAAATTTGTGGGATTAATGCTGCCACCCTTCACAAAAATAGCCAATAAAGGAAATATTATTCTATTTAATTATGCCAAATTCTCTTATAAACTGATCACACAAAATAATCATTTAATTGCTATTAGTAAACCAAAATTAGGGTTACCTTTCCTATGCCCCATATCCCTTTATATATATATATCACCCTAATGAGGTTTATTTCAATAGCACCCTCACGCCAGCCTTGGTTTTAGTAAGCTGCTTACTGCCAATTCGTTCTACACAGTACTGAGTTATGTTTCTCTTTCTTTTATTCTAAAATTCTTGGCATGAAAGGAGGAGGACACGTAGAATGTTTTCTACCCCCTTTGCCTTTGATTTTCCAACGACTCATTTAGATTGTTTTCCTCTCAAATGTTTGCCATGTAAAATTTGTTTATGCCATAAGTTGTTTTGCATAGTTTTTTTTATTGTTTTTTTTTTTGTGTGTGGAAAATACTCTTGGCAAACCCTTATTTTCTTGCAGTTTTACTTTTACTGAGTGCAAATCTAGATTTGAAGAATGTATATTCGTACATAATTTCTTTTCATATGATATATTCATAGATATGTAATGGTGTGACCCAAAGTAGTTGATAAATTGCACTCCAAAGTTGTAACGAAAATAACTGTATTAAAACTTTCATTCATGATTAGCTTAGGAGAATTGGAAATCATATTTAGCATTATTAAGTTAGATTTCATGATATACAAATTTGACATTATTCACAATTTAGGTGGAAATTGTTTGGGATAAATGAAAAGTATGTCTCAGTGAACTTTATACAATTAAGTTGAGATTAGCAAAGAAGATTTCGAAATTCATATTTGACATAAACTTATACAATTATGAATTACTTTGACAAAATTATGTAAATTACCATTATAATCAAAATTTGTCCAACATTAAAAAAAAAAAAACAAAAACACGTGTTCTATTAGTAAAATTATTTTTCAAAAAATTATTCTATTTAATTATGCCAACTTCTCTTATAAATTGATGACACAAAATAATCATTTGATTGCTATGAGTAAATCAAAATTAGGGTTACCTTTCCTATGCCCCATATCCCTATATAAATATCACCCTAATGTGGTTCATTTTAACAGCACCCTCATGCCACCCTAGGCTTTAGTTATCTGCTTAGTGCCAATTCGTTCTACACAGTATTAATGTATGTTTCTTTTTCTTTTATTCTAAAATTCTTGGCATGAAAGGAGGAGGACACGTAGTATCCATGAATATATAATATATCATGAATTATTGACACATAGTAGCTTTAGAAGGTTTAGTCTAGATTTAGTAGGACACGTAATAAATATACTACTTGGAATCATATATATTCATATTAAAAAATCAAAGATTCAAAGAACATGATTATATTTATTACGTGCCATTACAAATTGTGCTTGATAAAATAATATAGAATACGTGAACATATCTCCCTCATTCCCTCTCTATATTTATAATTGTAGTGGACTAAATAATTAATTCTACTTGGTGAATCTGACCAAAAACCGAAACTAAGTACAATTTTTGTATTAAAGCACATGGCTCCTTACTTTGTGTTATTTCCTAAAATAACAAATCATAAACGAAACTTAATGGCACAATCAGCCAATAACTTAATCCTGGTGAGAGCTCCAATTTACACGATTGCAACACTAATTTGAAGGAATTCAAAATTCTATTACTGATAGGTTTAGCATCATTCTATGTATAAAAAAACCAAAAACCCATGGCTGCATCCATTTGACTGTGCATCATTTTTATTTTAATCCATCTCCACTACTGTGCACCATTTGAATTCAATGTAAGTTTCTCACTTGTGAATTTTATTATTGTTTAAATTCACTCTATGTCTGCATTCATTTTCACACAACATTGTTTCTTTATCTTAGCATTTTGAAATTATCTATGATAGCAATTTTCAGGTGTCTCTTAGAAACTGAAAGCATCCATAGGTGAGTAAGATTAATCATCTATTTTTTTTTCCCTTTTTTTATTCAATTTCACAGAATGGATGCCGATGAGATATTATCTTTTCCTTCAGTTCTGACATAAAATTTTCTATTCTTTGGTTGCATCTTTCTATTCTTTCACCATAGTTGTGTTCACCATATGGTATCCAAATTCTATCCAAGCACATAATTGCATCTGACCATAGTTGAAGGAATTTTCAAAAATAAAAAAGATGCACGCTTTTGTTACCATGTCTCTCTTGATTAAAGAGGGGAAAATGCTAAATTTCATTATCTGTGCAAACCATTTGAACGTATAATACACCAGATACCTTATATTTTTCATTTGGTATGATGTCTAGACTTTCTAATTTGGACTTCCAAGTAAACGAAGGTCCCTGTGTGTCTCCCTCTTATTGTGCTTTCCCTATCTCACATTTTTAATATTCTTTTGTGTTTTTCAATTATGATTCTTACTATGGTGTATACTATTTTATTATCTATATTTGTAATTTAGTTTTCTACTATTTATATTACTCTTCAACACATAAAATGTTAAGTTTTTCTATTTTGTTTATGTTGCAAGGACCATTTGGGTCATGATGGTTACAGATATGAAAATATAAGGTTCTTCATTTGACATTCAAAAGAATAAGGAATTGAAAACGTTTGAGAGGTTGAAATCGTTTTGAATTTTATTGAATTTAAATTCCCTCATTCCCTCTCTATATTTATAATTGTAGTCAACTAAATAATTGATTCTACTTTGTGAATTTGACCAAAAACCGAAACTAAGTACAAAGTTTGTATTTAAGCACATGACTCCTTACTTTGATTTATTTCCTAAAATAACAAATCATAACCGAAACTTATTGGCACAATTGGACAATAACTTAATCTTGGTGAGAGCTCTAATTTACACAATTGCAACACTAATTTGAAGGAATTCAAAATTCTATTGTTGATAGGGTTCCTTATGTTTAGTATCATTCTGTGTATAAATAAACCAGTAACCCATGGCTGCCTCCATTTGATTGTGCAACATTTTTTATTTTAGTCCATCTCCACGACTGTGCACCATTTGAATTCAATGTAAGTTTCTCACCTGCGAATTTTATTGTTTTTTTAAATTGTTTAAATTCACTCCTTGTATGCATTCATTATTACACAACATTGTTTCTTCATCTTAGCATTTTGAATTTGTCTATGATAGCAAATTTCAGGTGTCTTTTAGAAACTAAAAGTATCCATAGGTGAGTAAGAATAATCATATATATATATAAGAGATTCAAACTTATCAACAATGTTCTCAATATTATTTNTGTTTCTTCATCTTAGCATTTTGAATTTGTCTATGATAGCAAATTTCAGGTGTCTTTTAGAAACTAAAAGTATCCATAGGTGAGTAAGAATAATCATATATATATATAAGAGATTCAAACTTATCAACAATTTTCTCAATATTATTTCAAGAGACTTGTCTATCTTACTGTCTAGTTATTGTTCAAGATATTTGTCTTAGAAGTTCATTAAGGTAGACATAGATCTCTAAAGTCCAAGACTTTGTAAGATTTTAAGACTCTAATTTTCTAGATTAAGATATTTTCTTGACTTAGCGTTGGTAAGCCGGTAACCGTGTTCCCGGTCGTAAGTCCCAGGGGAGGCAGTAAAACCGTTGGTAAGCGGGGTGTTCCCGGTAAGTTCAAGGAAAACACTTGGTCGTTAGAGTTAAGATTGATTATAATGTCAAGGGTGATTAAGAGATTGTTGTCTAGTAGACATGAACCTTCTAGTTCAGGTATTCAAGAACATGACTATTCATCAGATAATCAAGAAGATGGAAGTAATAGCAAGGAAGTTGTTATTTCTCAGATAGAGCAAAACCTTCAAAACTGGACTATTCCTAAGGTTTCTTCATCAGAAGTTTATCAAAAAGGTAGTTTTGAGATACATCAAAATTATGTCATCAAAACAGTGGAAAAAACAATAACAGTAAAAAAATCAAAAGATACGATTCATCTTCTCTCAGAAGAGATGATTAAGAAACATCGTCAATAAGGTTTCAAATATCTCCATCTAGGATTGGTTCAAGTAGCTGTCAAACCTCTTCACAGAGCAGGGATAGATACTCCAATACTAGTGTACCTCAGAGACAAAAGAATCATAGATTTCAAAGAATCCGTTTTAGGAGTCATTCAATCAAATCTTCATAATGGTCCAACATATGTAGATTGTTTTCCAAACTACACTATGGGTTTAGGACATCCTGACATTTCAAAGTTTTTAGAACTCAAAATCAAATCGAAGGAAGAAAAGTTTCTTCCAGGAATAGAACACATGGCTGTCATATTTAGAATCTGTTACAAAGTCATGAAAACCAAGATCAACATAGGTTGCATCAAACAATCTCCAAAAGATGAATCTTTGTTGTTAGAAGTCAATACTCAAAATTCTCAGTCAATAACCCCTAAAAGGTTAAGACATGATGAGATTTCATATGTGGATGAATGGGAAATAGAGGATGCAGTCCCTCCTAGATCCCCAGAATATCCAGAATTAAATCAAATTTTAACATCTCCCTCAAGGAATGTTACTCTCAAATTTGGAAGATCAAACTCTTCTAGATATGAACCATCAACTCATTATAGTTCTGCAAGAAGATCAATAGATTTCTCTTCAATAAGTTCATTAGGAATCAATTTTAGACCTGTCATCCCAAAGCGAGTCTATCAGGAAACTCAAGATCAAGAGTCTTCTCATATGTCTTTTACAGCGTCTAATTTTCAAAGCCAACTCAATGTCATATCAAAAAAATTCATTATAGATAAAGAATATCTTAGGGAGGAATTCATGAGAGATTACAATAGAGAGAAAAGACATTGGTATTTCAATGCGTTCAGTCAAAAGTTCTACAAGCTAACAAAAGATTCTATTATGATAAGTTAGAACGTGCTAAGATCAACATTCCTTTCTTCGAATGGTTCGAAGTCTTTGCTAGGAAAAATTACATACATTATCCTTTTAAAACACCTAAGGAAATCAATATGAATACCAGGATAGCTCAAAATTGGAAAACCTCATCAAATACAACTGTTACTACAGTTCATCCTCATTTAGAAGAAATCATTATCAAAAATGTTCATCAAGAAGAAGTAATTGCTTCACCTTTCAAAATGAGTCATGGTCCTGATAAGGACAATCTTTCATTAAAAGATGTCAAGAATATTCAATATCAGAATAATTACACAAATCAAATACTCAAAACTGTTTCAGATCAAATGACTAGAGTAGAGAATACACTCTCTTCTCTTCCCTCATCAAATAATTCATTAGATCTTCCTCCATTAAGTCGTCCTTTAGGTCCTCTTTCATTAGGTCCTTCTTCATCAAAGTCTCCTTCTTCTCCTTCAATATCTTTCAATAAATCAGAAATTCAACAACCTATTTATAGGATGCCAAACTTTTCAAAAATGAAAGACATTAGGTTTGGAAATGAAGATGCTTTAAACCTAATAGTCGATAAACTCAATAAGTTAAAAAAGAAACAGTCAATCAATATGATCAACCAAGAAGAAGAAGAATTGGCTGTCAATAAAGTCTTAAAACAGAATCTGAGATTAGGTCGAAGAACTTATCAAACTAGAAATTATTATCCTAGACCTACTCTTCTAGATATTCAATTTGAGGAAAGAAGTCAATATGTCCATAATAGTTATGATGGAACTAGTATCTATAAGTGGAATATTGATGGTATGAGCGAACATGAGATATTAAATCATACTAATGAAATCCTCATGGCGGTAAATGCTTTTAGAATCAAAATTCCTTCAGCAAATTTAAGGAATATCCTTAAAATTATCATTAGTGGTTTCACTGGTCAACTCAAAGGTTGGTGGGATAATTATCTCACTGAAGATCAAAGATTAGAAATAGAAACTTCAATAGATCCTGAAACTGATAGTTCAACATGCATAAAACTTTTGGTCTATGCTATCATTAAACACTTCATAGGTGAATCTCAAAGCTTTCAGGATAAGTTATTAGAAATCTTAACCAACTTAAGGTGTAGAGAACTCTCAGACTTAAGATGGTATAAAAATGTCTTTTTTCTCAAAAGTGTTCTTAAGAAGTGATTGCAATTTAGCTTATTGGAAAAAGAAGTTTATATGTGGTCTTCCTAAGCTATTTGTAGAAAAAGTCAAAGAAATGTTGAGAAACTATGGAACTCAACAAGGTTTATCATTAACTCAAGTCTATGAATCTTCATCATATGGTCAGTTAGTTAGTACTGTTAATCAAGAAATCATGGTTGAGTGTAATGATATTAAGTTCAAAAATAAAATTCAAAAAGATAGTCATAAAAGGAAGAATGAATTAGGAAATATTTGTAATCAAATGGGATTTGATACAAATTTAGTTCCTCCTTCATCAAGAGATAAGAAAAAACAGAAGTCTTTTAGAAAAGACTTTAGTCATAGGAAGTTCAATAAAAGAAGAACAAATCATGATAGAAATGAATCAAAACCTTTCAAAGAATCTTCAAAGAAGAGTTCAAAGACTAGAAAGTCATTCAAAAATCCTGTCTGTTATAGATGTGGTCAAGTAGGACATTACAAGAGTAATTGTCCGATGAGAACTAAGATCAATTCATTAAATATTAGTGATTCATTAAAGAAAGAATTAAGTAAGTTGTTCATTAACAATATTTCAGAATCAGAAAATGAATCTGAAAAAGAATCATCAGAAAGGAATTATGAAAATCAAATAGAAAACATTTTTCAAATTCAAGAAGAATCATCTGCTTCAGAATCTTCTGAAACTAAAAAAGATGAACCTTGTATTCAAAATTGCAAAGATCCAGATTGCAATGGAACTTGCAAATCAAAGTCAATAAATGTTATTTCATCAGAAGCTAGTTTCCTCATAGATGTCATAGAAAAGATAGAAGATGATGAAATCAAAAGGCAATATCTTTTGAAATTAAAAGATATCATAGATAAAGAGAAGCCTAGCTTTCTTGACATCAAACCAATCATCCTTAGTGTTATTCTGTCAAAAATGAATTCAAAACAACAGGTTGTTACTGTCAAAGATCTTCAAAATGAAATCAAAGAAGAAATTAAGCAATTAAAGTAAGACCAGAGTCAAATAAAATTAGATTTGTTTAATTTGTCATTAAATAATCATATCAGTAGTCAAAAGTCTAGTCAAAAGAATGAAGATGAAGATGAAAATATTGATCAATCTTCAGATTCTCATGAAACTTATCTCAATATCATCAATAGGATTCAAATTCAAAAATGGTATTGTAAAATATCATTAATCATTAATGAAGAATATCATAAGAGTTTCATTGCCCTGATAGACTCAGGTGCAGACATGAATTGCATTCAAGAAGGTTTAATTCCTACTAAGTACTATGAAAAGACTTTAGAGTCTTTAACTAGTGCTAATGGTTCAAAACTACATATAGATTTCAAAATAACCAAGGCTTAAATTTACAATAAAGGTATTTGTTTCAAAAATACTTTTATTCTAGTCAAAAACATTTTAACACCTGTTATCTTAGGAACTCCTTTCCTAACTCAAATTTATCCTTTTCATGTAACATCTCAGGGAGTACATACTCTTCAAAGAGGTAAAGAAATCATATTTGAATTTCTCACCCCTATGAAAGACAAAGATGTTGATGAAATTCAAAATAGTTCAATATCTGTTATCAACCTGATAATCAAAAATCAAGAAGTTCATTACACGCCTCTCAATAAAGTTTTTCAAAAGATTAGGTTTCAAATACCTAACAATTTATTTAATTGTTTCCATAATATATTTAAATTTGTTCCTTCACCTTATAGGATATTACTGTTTATACTAATCAGATTAGTTTTGCAGATGGATCCCCATGCATTGATGTATTTTGTTGACAAAGCTTTACCTGTCTGGCCTAAAGAATCTAATCTTCATTACAGAGGTAATTTAGAGGGATTAGATAATAGTGAAACAGTAATATTAGATGCTATTTGGAATATTAGTGACTTTAATAATAAGTCATTAGTCTTGCAAGTAGTAGCAGACTATTTTCGCTTTTCTCGTCATAAATTTCATCACAAAACTTGTCGTACTTGTGGAACAAATGAATATTTTCTCAATGATATTACTGCCAATAATCTTGAGCTGATCAAAGAGAATGAACTTCTCAAAAGGCAAATTGAAGCCCTGTCAGCCCAACTGGCTCATAGTGAAATATCATCATCATCCCTACTGGATGAAAGTAGATTCAAAGAACTTGATGCTTTAGAGGATATAACTTTAGCCCCACTGGCTAAAACAAAATGTAAGACAAGTAAGAGTGCTATCTTAGCCCCACTGGCTAAAGATAAGGATAAAAGTGAGATGAGAGAGAGCGTCAGAACTTTAGCCCCACTGGCTAAAGGAAAAGAAAAGATTCTAACTTTAACCCCACTGGTTAAAGCAAAAGTAGAAAGAAAAATGAAGAAATCAAGAGCTTTCTTCTTCTCCCACAATTTTCTCAATCAGTTACCAGATGCTGATTGTAGAGAATTTGTTCATCAAACTCTTCAAGAGACTGAGCTCAACAGGCAAGAGTTTATTCAAAAGGCTTTAATTGAATTTGCTTGTAATTACAAACTCATTCCAGGTATGACTTGGACATGGGAATGTTATCATGGTCTAAAAAACCTTGAATGTCTCAAAACAGACCCTTTGTGTACAGAAATCCCTCTTTCCATGCCTGATTGTAAATGTCACCTTACCTATAGCATATGTAGAGCCTCATTAGATCTCTCCCAATATCTTCCTGTCACAATCTATTTCAACAAAGAACCAATAGTTTTAACTCCTCAAAAGCTTTTAGATTATGGATATCTTGCCAATATTCTCATTACCAACCCTGATCAATCAAAAGGATTTGGACGAAAACTGTCTCATTGTATTATACATGCCTTTGATAAGTTTCCTCCAAAAAGATATGTCGAGCTACTCATTCAAAGTAAAGCCCCAGAATTGATCAAAGGGATTTGTTATCCTGCTCAACACAAAATTCTTCTAAAAAAACATCTAGTCAAACATTACCTTCTCTCCTCTGAATATCCTTGGCCCTGTCATAATCTTTCCTTACGAAAGCAAATTAGACATTGGAGAGCTAGTACTATTGCAAAAGAACTTTTCATTAAATATCAAACCCTTGTTGCAGAGGATTTTAATCAAAAAATATATTCAGATTTAGTCATTCCCGAAGTTCCTTTCAAAATCCGGACTGATTTTCAACAGTTAGCTGATCATTATTCTCAAAAGAATCATGCCGAAGATTTAGAGGCATTTCATCTTTTCTATCAAGATGGAGAGGCAGATGACAGATTTGATTACTGGAATACTGCTTTTGATGAAGAATACCAAGATATCATCACAATGGAATCGTGACACAGTCACCCAAAGACTGCCGTCCATGTGCAGTGATTCCAAACAGCTGTAGCCATGTGCAGTGTTACTAAAAGGCTGCAGAGTTCACATGCAAATTTATCATCATATTCAACAGGTCAACAAAGTTTATAAAGACTCCCCATCATGCCAAGTATCCAAACATGTGTCAAACAAGAGAAGAAAAGAATGCTTCCCCACTTTACAAGTGTCATCACAAGAAGACATCATGAAAAGCTTCATCACACCTCATACAACAAGACAAGAATGGACTTCAAACCATTTGGAATCCATCATTCCCTCAAGAGTCTATAAATAGACACCTTCATCACAAGAAGAAAAAATGTAAATATTTAGTAGAAAATAACCCTTAGCTTAGCCAAGTCTAGCTAACCTTTCTAACCTTCTCCTTTCATCAAAGTTTCACTAAGTCATTAGCTTTCTTCAAAGCCCTTCATCAAAGCCCTTGTGCTCTCCTCAAAGTTTGTAACTTTTTCAAAGTGTATTTCAAGAAGTTTCAAAGTTGTAAGTGTTATTTTATTCAATATTAAGTTTTATTTCAATAATTTTTAATTAAGCATTCATTATTCTTCTCCTATGCTTTCCAGTGCGGACTACCGTCGGATTAGCTCCCTTTCATAAGCATTTCCTCTTCCTACTGTTTTCCAGTGTGGACTACCGCCGAATTAGCATCCCTTTTAATTTTCGAAGTTATTGTTCATTACTGTTCACGTTTACTATTCACATCACTGTTCATAAGTTACTATTCACTCCGAATCTCCTACTCCTTCTTCACTTTTTAATTCATTTTTGCACACACTTTCTTTACATGTTTTACATGTTTTGACTTACTCATTACTCATTAAGACTTTCATAATTATTAAGTCAAAATCTAAGAGACAATCCTGCCCCGAAGAAAGTGTGTGCAAAAATGAATTAAAAAATGAAGAAGGAGTAGGAGATTCGGAGTGAATAGTAACTTATGAACAGTGACGTGAATAGTAACGTGAACAGTAATGAACAGTAACTTCGAAAATTAAAAGGGATGCTAATCCGGCGGTAGTCCGCACTGGAAAGCAGTAGGAAGAAGAAATGCTTATGAAAGGGAGCTAATCCGGCGGTAGTCCACACTTGAAAGCATAGGAGAAGGATAATGAATGCTTAATGAAAAGTAATGAAATAAAACTTAATATTGAACAAAATAATACTTACAACTTTGAAACTTCTTGAAATACACTTTGAAAAAGTTACAAACTTTAAGGAGAGCACAAGGGCTTTGATGAAGGGCTTTGAAGAAAGCTAATGACTTAGTGAAACTTTGATGAAAGGAGAAAGTTAGAAAGGTTAGCTAGACTTGGCTAAGCTAAGGGTTATTTTCTACCAAATATTTACATTTTTTCTTCTTGTGATGAAGGTGTCTATTTATAGACTCTTGAGAGAAGGATGGATTCCAAATGGTTTGAAGTCCATTCTTGTCTTGTTGTATGAGGTGTGATGAAGCTTTTCATGATGTCTTCTTGTGATGACACTTGTAAAGTGGGGAAGCATTCTTTTCTTCTCTTGTTGACACATGTTTGGATACTTGGCATGATGGGGAGTCTTCATAAACTTTGTTGACCTGTTGAATATGATGATAAGTTTGCATGTGAACTCTACAGCCTTTTAGTAACACTGCACATGGCTACAGCTGTTTGGAATCACTGCACATGGACGGCAGTCTTTGGGTGACTGTGTCACGATTCCATTGTGATGATATCTTGGTATTCTTCATCAAAAGCAGTATTCCAATAATCAAATCTGTCATCTGCCTCTGCATCTTGATAGAAAAGATGAAATGCCTCTAAATCTTCGGCATGATTCTTTTGAGAATAATGATCAGCTAACTGTTGAAAATCAGTCCGGATTTTGAAAGGAACTTCGGGAATGGCTAAATCTGAATATATTTTTTGATTAAAATCCTCTGCAACAAGGGTTTGATATTTAATGGAAAATTCTTTTGCAATAGTACTAGCTCTCAAATGTCTAATTTGCTTTCGTAAGGAAAGACTATGACAGGGCCAAGGATACTCAGAGGAGAGAAGGTAAGGTTTGACTAGATGTTTTTTGAGAAGAATTTTGTGTTGAGCAGGATAACAAATCCCTTTGATCCATTCTGGGGCTTTACTTTGAATGAGTAGCTCGACATATCTTTTTGGAGGAAACTTATCAAAGACATGTATAATACAATGAGACAGTTTTCGTCCAAATCCTTTTGATTGATCATGGTTGGTAATGAGAATATTGGCAAGATATCCATAATCTAAAAGCTTTTGAGGAGTTAAAACTATTGGTTTTTTGTTGAAATAGATTGTGACAGGAAGATATTGGGAGAGATCTAATGAGGCTCTACATATGCTATAGGTAAGGTGATATTTACAATCAGGCATGGAAAGGGGGATTTCTGTACACAAAGGGTCTGTTTTGAGACATTCAAGGTTTTTGAGACCATGATAACATTCCCATGTCCAAGTCATACCTGGAATGAGTTTGTAATTACAGGCAAATTCAATTAAAGCCTTTTGAATAAACTCTTGCCTGTTGAGCTCAGTCTCTTGAAGAGTTTGATGAACAAATTCTCTACAATCAGCATCTGGTAACTGATTGAGAAAACTGTGGGAGAAGAAGAAAGCTCTTGATTTATTCGTTTCTCTTTCTACTTTTGCTTTAACCAGTGGGGTTAAAGTTAGAATCTTTTCTTTTCTTTTAGCCAGTGGGGCTAAAGTTCTGACGCTCTCTCTCATATCACTTTTATCCTTATCTTTAGCCAGTGGGCTAAGATAGCACTCTTACTTGTCTCACATTTTGTTTTAGCCAGTGGGGCTAAAGTTATATCCTCTAAAGCATCAAGTTCTTTGAATCTACTTTCATCCAATAGGTATGATGATGATATTCCACTATGAGCCAGTTGGGCTGACAGGGCTTCAACTTGCCTTTTGAGAAGTTCATTCTCTTTGATCAGCTCAAGATTATTGGCAGTAATATCATTGAGAAAATATTCATTTGTTCCACAAGTACGACAAGTTTTGTGATGAAATTTATGATGAGAAAAACGAAAATAGTCTGCTTCTACTTGCAAGACTAATGACTTATTATTAAAGTCACTAATATTCCAAATAGCATCTAATATTACTATTTCACTATTATCTAATCCCTCTAAATTACCTCTGTAATGAAGATTAGATTCTTTAGGCCAGACAGGTAAAACTTTGTCAACAAAATACATCAATGCATGGGGATCCATCTGCAAAACTAATCTGATTAGTATAAACAGTAATATCCTATAAGGTGAAGGAACAAATTTAAATATATTATGGAAACAATTAAATAAATTGTTAGGTATTTGAAACCTAATCTTTTGAAAAACTTTATTGAGAGACGTGTAATGAACTTCTTGATTTTTGATTATCATGTTGATAACAGATATTGAACTATTTTGAATTTCATCAACATCTTTGTCTTTCATAGGGGTGAGAAATTCAAATATGATTTCTTTACCTCTTTGAAGAGTATGTACTCCCTGAGATGTTACATGAAAAGGATAAATTTGAGTTAGGAAAGGAGTTCCTAAGATAACAGGTGTTGAAATGTTTTTGACTAGAATAAAAGTATTTTTGAAACAAATACCTTTATTGTAAATTTGAGCCTTGGTTATTTTGAAATCTATATGTAGTTTTGAACCATTAGCACTAGTTAAAGACTTTAAAGTCTTTTCATAGTACTTAGTAGGAATTAAACCTTCTTGAATGCAATTTATGTCTGCACCTGAGTCTATCAGGGCAATGAAACTCTTATGATATTCTTCATTAATGATTAATGATATTTTACAATACCATTTTTGAATTTGAATCCTATTGATGATATTGAGATAAGTTTCATAAGAATCTGAAGATGGATCAATATTTTCATCTTCATCTTCATTCTTTTGACTAGACTCTTGACTACTGATATGATTCTTTAATGACAAATTAAGCAAATCTAATTCTATTCGACTCTGGTCTTGCTTTAATTGCTTAATTTTCTTCTTTGACTTCTTTGATTTCATTTTGAAGATCTTTGACAGTAACAACTTGTTGTTTTGAATTCATTTTTTACAGAATAGCACTAAGGCTGATTGGTTTGATGTCAGGAAAGCTAGGCTTCTCTTTATCTATGATATCTTTTAATTTCAAAAGATATTGCCTTTTGATTTCATCATCTTCTATCTTTTCTATGACATCTATGAGGAAACTAGCTTCTGATAAAATAACATTTATTGACTTTGATTTGCAAGTTCCATTGCAATCTGGATCCTTGCAATTTTGAATACAAGGTTCATCTTTTTCAGTTTCAGAAGATTCTGAAGCAGATGATTCTTCTTGAATTTGAAAAATGTTTTCTATTTGATTTTCAGAATTCCTTTCTGATTATTCTTTTTCAGATTCATTTTCTGATTCTGAAATATTGTTAATGAACAACTTACTTAATTCTTTCTTTAATGAATCACTAATATATAATGAATTGATCTTAGTTCTCATCGGACAATTACTCTTGTAATGTCCTACTTGACCACATCTATAACAGACAGGATTTTTGAATGACTTTCTAGACTTTGAACTCTTCTTTGAAGATTCTTTAAAAGGTTTTGATTCATTTCTATCATGATTTGTTCTTCTTTTATTGAACTTATTATGACTAAAATCTTTCCTGAAAGACTTTTGCTTTTTCTTATCTCTAGATGAAGGAGGAACTAAATTTGTATCAAATCCCATTTGATTACAAATATTTTCTAGTTCATTCTTCCTTTTATGACTATCTTTTTGAATTTTGTTTTTGAATTTAACATCATTACACTCAACCATGATTTCTTGATTGACAGCACTAACTAACTGACCATATAATGAAGATTCATAGATTTGAGTTAATGATAAACCTTGTTGAGTTCCATAGTTTCTCAACCTTTCTTTGACTTTTTCTGCAAATAGCTTAGGAAGACCACAGATAAACTTCTCTTTCCAATAAGCTAAATTGCAATCACTTCTNCATGATCTCTTGATTGACAGCACTAACTAACTGACTATATAATGAAGATTCATAGATTTGAGTTAATGATAAACCTTGTTGAGTTCCATAGTTTCTCAACCTTTCTTTGACTTTTTCTGCAAATAGCTTAGGAAGACCACAGATAAACTTCTCTTTCCAATAAGCTAAATTGCAATCACTTCTTAAGACCACTTTTGAGAAAAAGACATCTTTATACCATCTTAAGTCTGAGAGTTTTCTACATCTTAAGTTGGTTAAGATTTCTAATGACTTATCTTGAAAGCTTTGAGGTTCACCTATGAAGTGTTTAATGATGGCATAGATCAAAAGTTCTATGCATGTTGAACTATTAGTTTCAGGATCTATTGAAGTTTCTATTTCTAATATTTGATCTTCAGTGAGATAATTATCCCACCAACCTTTGAGTTGACCAGTGAAACCACTAATGATAATTTTAAGGATATTCCTTAAATCTGCTGAAGGAATTTTGATTCTAAAAGCATTTACCGCCATGAGGATTTCATTAGTATGATTTAATATCTCATGTTTGCTCATACCATCAATATTCCACTCATAGATACTAGTTCCATTATAACTACTATGGACATATTGACTTCTTTCCTCAAATTGAATATCTGAAAGAGTAGGTCTAGGATAATAATTTCTAGTTTGATAAGTTTTTCGACCTAATCTCAAATTCTGTTTTAAAACATTTATTGACAGCCAATTCTTCTTCTTCTTGGTTGATCATATTGATTGACTGTTTCTTTTCTAACTTATTGAGTTTATCGACTATTAGGTTTAAAGCATCTTCATTTCCAAACCTAATGTCTTTCATTTTTGAAAAGTTTGGCATCCTATAAATAGGTTGTTGAATTTCTGATTTATTGAAAGATATTGAAGGAGAAGAAGGAGACTTTGATGAAGAAGGACCTAATGAAAGAGGACCTAAAAGACGACTTAATGGAGGGAGATCTAATGAATTATTTGATGAGGGAAGAGAAGATAGTGTATTCTCTACTCTAGTCATTTGATCTATATTTGGATATTTTAATGAATGACTACCTTTGTCAGGATCATGAGTTTTTATGAGAGGTGAAGCAATTACTTCTTCTTGATGAATATTTTCAACAGTAATTTTCTCTAAAGGAGGATGGACAACAGTAACTAGTGTCTCTGATGAAGTTTTCTGACTTATCCTAGTACTTTTCTTGATCTTCTTGATTGGTTTATAAGGATAAACTGTATGATCCACCTTAGCAAAAGGATAGCGAATATCATTTACTTCAGCATACTCTTCGAACCATTCGAAGAAAGGCATGTTGTAGTTCATGATATTTAACTCATGATAATAAATTTCTTTGAATATTTCTTTTGCTTGATTATTGAATCTTTTGAAATACCAACGTCTTTTTCCTTTGTTTGAGGCTTTCATGAATTCTTTCCTAAGATATTCTTTATCTATTTGAAACTCTTTTAATGACCTGGGAAAAGATATATGAGGAGAATTTTGAGTAAAAGGCTTTGAACTAATTATTGTAAAGTTAATTCCTGATAAACTTTTTGAAGAGGATTTTAATGATCTTTTGCTAGGACTGTAATGAGTTGATGATTCAAAACTAGAATCTAATTCTAATTCTTCTTCATCCGAAATTTCATCATCTTGATCAACTGAAATTTCATCATCTTGAACATCTATTGAATAGCCATGTTCCTCTGTATCTGAGTCAAAAGGTTCATCTTCACTAGACATATACTCTCGATCCATCCTTGACTTTATGATCAATCTTAACTCTAACGACCAAGTGTTTTCCTTGAACTTACCGGGAACACCCTGCTTACCAACGGTTTTACTGCCTCCCCTGGGACTTACAACCGGGAACATGGTTACCAGCTTACCAACGCTAAGTCAAGAAAATATCTTAATCTAGAAAATTAGAGTCTTAAAATCTTACAAAGTCTTGGACTTTAGAGATCTATGTGTACCTTAATGAACTTCTAAGACAAATATCTTGAACAATAACTAGACAGCAAGATAGACAAGTCTCTTGAAATAATATTGAGAAAATTGTTGATAAGTTTGAATTTCTTCAATTTCCAAAGGACGTTCCTTTTTGAGGTAATTAACTCTATTGTTATAAAGCCAATAAGAGAGTTTTAACTTTTCTATTGAAGGACCATAATATCCTACCATCTGACTCAGACAGCTAGATATGCAATTCTTTTTGATCTTAAAGTGACTTGATATCTACACACCCAAACGTAGTAAGGATCTGCTGTTTGAAGAAATTCTTTGTTGAGAAGGAGACTTCTATAATATCTAATTAAAGCTTGATCTTCCATCAAACCATAACCATGATATCTACTGACTCGGTATGACTGCCACCTAGCCATGTAGAGTGTTCATGTTTATCTTTTGAAGAAAGTTTTTAATGAAAATTAACACAGCTAAGACGAGGAGCACACACCTAGAAGGACACAGACACAGACACACCCATTACCCCTACCACAAAAAGAGGCGGCACAGACTCTGATACCATTCGGGGCAGGATCGTCTCTTAATGTTAGTTGATGATTTTAAGTTCATTGTGTGAATTCTAGTCATTTGCTCCCATTTCTCCCTTGTTTTCCTTGCATTTTGGCTTGATTCACTAATTTTCGCGTGTACTGTTCCGGCCAAAATATTTTGCTCTGATTGACCTGAATCTTAGTTAGTTGAAGGAAAAGGGGCCAACAATCAATAGTCACAGCTTGTTACTGTGATGTCTGCGTTTTTAAGCCAAATTTCACTGTTTTGACCACTTTTACATTTTTTAAAAAATTTTTATTTGATTTTTGAATTCTATTTAGTCTCAGATTTCACCCTCTGGTGGTAGAAAAATTTTAAAAAATGTTTAGATGGTTCAACTAGTGTTATTTTGCTCTTTTTTTGTCTTTGTTTAGTACATTTTGTGTGTTTCCATTTTAGTGCAATTCTGTCACCCTGTGTGTGTTAATTCTGTTTTAGTGTATTTTAGTGCAATTCAAGTCCCCTGTATGAATTTTGGTGATTTGGTTCCATTTTCCTATTGTTTTTCCTTTATTTTGGCTTGAATTAGTTGATTCCTTGAATTGATTGCTTTGTTAAATTCGGATTACTTTCTGTCATTTACTTTATCATATTTACTTTTTGTCATTTACTTTATGTCATTTATTTTTTTTCATTTAATTTTTATCGATTAATTTCTGTTAATTACTTTCTGTCGTTTAATTTCTGTCATTTAATTTCTGTCGATTACTTTCTGTCATTTACTTTATGTCATTTACTTTTTGTCGATTACTTTTTGTTATTTACTTTATGTCATTTACTTTTTGTCATTTACCTTCTGTTAATTACTTTATGTTGTTTACTTTCTGCTGATTACTTTCTGTTAATTACTTTATGTCGTTTACTTTATGTTGATTACTTTCTGTCAATTAATTTCTGCTGATTACTTTCTGTCAATTATCTTCTGTTTTAGCCATTTTCTGTCCCTATTTCTGTGTTTCTTTGTTGTGTTCCTGTTTTAGTGTGTTTTGGCATTCTGCCAACCTTGTGTGCATGATGTATGACTCGGTCTTCTTGCAATAATTTATGTGATATTGATTGTGAGATTGATAAAACATTTCATAGCCAGCATAGACAAGCTAGGAGAAGAGTAGTTGTTGATCCTATTCTTAATCATGTTATTGTTAATCCTATTGTTCATAATTCTATTAACAACATGGTTGACCATAACATAGATGATAATGTGGATCATATTGTTAATGATGCTGCCAATAGGGCTGGACATAATGATATGCATGTTAGACTTAGGACTCTTAAAGAGCTTACTGCCCCAGATGTGACATACCAACCTTTAGGCATCCAATACCCTGAGTTAGATGCTTCTTTTGAACTCAAGTCCGGATTGATACACTTGTTGCCTAGATTTCATGGTCTTGCAGGTAAGGATCCCTATAAGCACTTGAAGGAATTTCATGTGGTTTGTTCAACAATGAAGCTACAAGGAGTTTCTGAGGAGGACATTAAATTGAGGGCATTTCTTTTTTCCCTTGCGGATGCTGCAAAGGATTGGCTCTATTATCTCTCACAAGGCTCAGTGACAAATTGAAATTGGATGAAGAGACTCTTTTTGGAGAAGTTTTACCCTGCCTTTAGGACTGCTACAATTAGAAAGGACATTTGTGGTATAAGGCAGCTTCCAGGAGAGACCTTGCATGAATACTGGGAAACGTTCAATAGGTTGTGCTCAAGTTGTCCCCACCATCAGATTAGTGACCAACTCTTAATTCAATATTTTTATGAAGGTCTAATGCCTATGGAGAGGAGCAATATTAATTCTGCTAGTTGAGGAGCATTGGTGGATAAGACACCTGCTGCAGCTAGGGATTTGATCTCTAATATGGCTGCCAATTCCCAACAGTTTGGCACTAGGATGCATTCTGCCAATAAAGGGGTCAATGAGGTTAATGTGCACCATGCTGACCAACAAAGGATGAAACATAGGCTTGATGAGTAAACCTCATTGGTGAGACAATTAGCCATGGGAAAACATCAACAGCCAGCCATGCCACCAGTGTAGCCAGTGCAACCAATCTGAGTTTGTGGCATATGTTCTTGTTCTTCCCATTGCACTGATGCTTGTCCTACCCTTCAAGAGGATATCTCTGCCTTCCCTAACAGTTTGGCACTAGGATGCATTCTGCCAATAAAGGGGTCAATGAGGTTAATGTGCACCATGCTGACCAACAAAGGATGAAACATAGGCTTGATGAGTTAACCTCATTGGTGAGACAATTAGCCATGGGAAAACATCAACAGCCAGCCATGCCACCAGTGTAGCCAATGCAACCAATCTGAGTTTGTGGCATATGTTCTTGTTCTTCCCATTGCACTGATGCTTGTCCTACCCTTCAAGAGGATATCTCTGCCTTCCCTAACCAAACAATAGCTGCAACCAATATTTTTCCCAACAAGCCTCAGTATTAAACAATCTCAGTACTACCAGCCTCACCAACCAAGACATGACCCTTTCTCTACCACATATAACCCTGGTTGGAGATACCATCCAAACCTGAGATATGACAATAACATGCAACCACAACAGCAACCTAATCCTCAACCTTACCAGTCATACCAAAATAGACCACCAGGCTTTCAAAACAGATAACCTTTCCATCCTGCCAACCAGCAAGCTTCCACTTCTAACCAATCTACACTTAACCTAGAAGAGCTTATAAAACAATTAGCAGCCCATAACCTTTAATTCCAGCAGAGCACTGGAGCTACCATTCAGAATTTGGAGACTCAAATTGGCCAATTAGCTTCATCCATTAGTCAATTACAAGCTCAAGGTTCTGGTAACCTTCCCTCTCAAACAGTTCCTAATCTAATTGGGAAGAATGTGAATGCAATCACCCTTAGGAGTGACAAGGAAATTCCTGACCCTACCCCTGCACCTGCAGCCAACCATTCCAGCAGTGGTCAGAGCAAACCAAATGTGCAAGATAAGCCTGTTGTTAACCCTAGTAGTACTAAATCTAGCACTCCAGAGATGCCACAGCAGCATAAGAACACTCATTTTGTTCCTCTGCCTTTCTCATAGAGAGCCCTTCAATCCAAAAAGTTGGATGAGGCAGATAAAGAGAGGGAACTTCTGGAGACATTTAGGAGAGTTGAGATTAATATTCCACTGTTAGAGGCAATCAAGCAAATTCTAAAGTATGCAAGGTTCCTGAAGGAGTTGTGCACTCACAAGAGGAAGTTAAAGGGCAATGAACGGGTCAGTATGGGCCAGAATGTTTCTGCCCTCATTCAACCTATGCCTAAGAAGTGCCAAGATCCTGGAACTTTTACCATACCTTGTGTCATTGGAAACTGTAAGTTTGAGGATGCTATGTTGGACCTTGGAGCTTCTATTAATGTCATGCCCAAATCAGTTTTTCATTCACTTGGATTGGGACCCTTGCAGCCAACAGGAATGGTGATCCAACTAGCAAACAGAAGCAATGCATACCCTGCAAGCCTGATTGAGGATGTACTAGTTCGGGTTAATGAGTTATTTTTCCCTGCTGACTTCTACATCCTAGACATGGAGGGTGAATCAACAAATAGCAAGAATCCAATCATCCTTGGGAGACCTTTCCTCAAGACTGCTAGAACCAAGATAGATGTCCATTCTGGAACTCTTTCAATGGAGTTTGATGATAGTATAGTGCAGTTTAATATCCTTGATGCCATGAGATATCTCATGAAAGACCATTCTATTTACTGCATTGATATTATTGATGAGTTAGTTGATGAGATTGATGATAGTCTTCCCTTTGAACCCCCTGAGTTGCTGTTCTTGGATGATTCAATTTGTTGTGACTGTGATAGTGATTCTGTTTGCTATGTTTGCTTAGGGATTACTGAATTTTTAGAGAGCAATGATTATATCACAGAGGCTATTGAAGTAGTTGATGGAGTAGTTGATGATCCTGTAGTGGCAGTTGATGCCAAGTGTGAGGGGAGATTTATGCACTAGAGGCTGTAGCCAAGACCTTACTTTCTTCCATAGAGCAGCCACCTAAACTGGAGCTTAAACCCCTCCCTGAGCATTTGACTTATGCATTTTTAGAGGAGAATGAGCAGCTGCCAGTTATTATTGCCAAGAACCTTCAACCTAAGCAAGAGGCAAGGTTGTTGCACATTCTGAGAGTGAACAAGAAGGTAATTGGGTGGATACTGGTAGATATACTTGGCATCAGTCCTTCTACCTGCATGCACAGAATTCTACTTGAGGAAGATGCTAAGGCAGTGAGGCAGCCACAAAGGAGACTCAATCCATTGATTCTGGATGTGGTCAAGAAAGAGATAACCAAGCTTCTTCAAGTTGGAATTATTTACCCAATCTCAGATAGCAAGTGGGTGAGCCCAGTGCAAGTTGTTCCAAAGAAGTCGAGAGTGACAGTGGTGAAGAACCAGCATGATGAGCTTATTCCCACTCGAGTTCAGAATAGCTGGAGGGTCTGTATTGATTACAGACGGCTTAATCAGGCTACCCGCAAGGATCATTACCCACTTCCATTTATTGATCAGATGTTGGAGCGGCTGGCAGGAAAGTCTCACTATTGCTTTTTGGATGGATTCACTGGTTATTTCCATATTCACATTACACCGGAGGATCAAGAAAAGACCACATTTACCTGCCCCTTCGGCACCTTTGCATACCGGCGGATGCCATTTGGTCTTTGCAATGCCCTAGGTACTTTCCAACGTTGCATGATTAGTATATTTTCTGATTTTATAGAGTATTGTATGGAGGTATCCATGGATGATTTTACTGTATATGTCTCTTCCTTTGATGACTGCCTATATAGCTTGTCTAGAGTTTTGCATAGGTGTATAGAGACTAATCTCGTTCTAAATTTTGAAAAGTGTCATTTTATGGTAGAACAAGGTATAGTCCTAGGACATGTAGTCTCTAACAAAGGTTTAGAGGTAGATCCTGCTAAGATTGATGTTATTTCTTCTTTGCCTTACCCTGCATGCGTGCAGGAAGTTCATTCATTTCTTGGTCATGCAGGATTCTACCGGCACTTCATTCGTGATTTCAGTAAGATTGCCATCCCGATGTCCAACCTGCTGCAAAAGGATGTGGATTTCATTTTTAGCCAACCATGCAAGGATGCATTTGATCACCTTAAGAAAGCTCTCACTTCTACTCCCATCATCCGACCTCCCGACTGGACGCTACCATTTAAGTTGATGTGTGATGCATCCAACTACGTAGTGGGAGCAGTCCTTGCCCAGAGGATTTGTAAGGCCCATCATGTGATTTACTATGCCTCGAGGACACTTGATTCTGCCCAAGCGAACTACACCACAATCGAGAAAGAGCTTTTAGCAATTGTCTTTGTTTTAGATAAATTTAGATATTACTTGCTTTGTTCTCATATGGTGATTTTTTCTGACCATGCAGCACTCAAGTTCCTCCTGAAGAAACCAGATGCCAAACCCAAATTGATTAGATGGATGCTCATTCTCCAAGAGTTCAACCTTGAAATTAAAGATAGGAGTGGAGCAGAGAATGTGGTTGCTGACCACCTGAGCTGGATCTAGAGAGATTCTGATGAGCAGATTCCCATTCAGGATTCATTCCCTGACAAGCAGCTTTTAGGGCTGCATGGTGAGTTTCCCTTGTTTGCTGATATTGTTAATTATCTGGTTGCTCATGCTTTGCCTGCACACCTCACACGTGCACAGATTGATAAATTTAAGAGTAAGGCTAAATATTATGTGTGGGATGATCCTTATTTGTAGAGATTCTGTAGTGATCAGATAATTAGGAGATGTGTGTCTAACCATGAGTTCCATTCTGTGCTTACTTTCTGTCATTCCTATGCCTGTGGAGGCTATTTTGGTCCTCAGAGAACAGCTAAGAAAGTATTAGATTCTAGTCTATATTGGTCCATTCTGTTTCATGATGCATATGCTTTTTGTAAATCTTGTGAGCAATGCCAAAAATTAGGGAATATAACTCGTAGGAATGAGATGCCCCAACAACCTTTGTTGTTCTGTGAGCTTTTTGATGTTTGGGGTATTGATTTTATGGGTCCATTTCCTATTTCCTTTAGCTTTGTTTATATTCTGTTGGCTGTGGATTATGTTTCCAAGTGGGTGGAGGCTACTCCCACCAGGACTGAGATTTTCATGTGGTTGTCGAGTTTGTTAGATCACATATCTTTTGCAGGTTTGGCATACCCAGAGGGATCATCAATGATCAAGGATCACACTTTTGCAACCGGCACATGAAGACCTTGCTGAGCAAGTATGGAGTTTTCCACAAGACTTCCACCCCTTACCATCCTCAGATGAATGGCCAAGCCGAAGTCTCTAATCGAGAAGTTAAGAGAATTTTGGAGAAAACTGTGAGGCCGGATAGAAAAGATTGGAGTAAAAGGTTGGAGGATGCTTTATGGGCATATCGGACCGCCTACAAGACACCTATAGGCATGTCACCTTATAGGTTTGTCTTTGGGAAGGCGTGTCACTTACCAGTGGAGTTAGAACATCGGGCGTATTGGGCAGTTAAGGCTTGCAACATGGACATAGGACTAGCAGGAGTCGAGAGAAAGTTACAACTTCAAGAGTTAGAGGAACTCTGATTAGAGACCTATGAGAACTCTCGGCTGTACAAAGAGAAGACTAAGGCCTTTCATGATAAGCTGATCCTTCGGAAGGAATTCCAAGTGGGGGAGAAAGTGCTTCCATACAACTCTCACCTTAAGTTGTGGCCAGGTAAATTGAGATCCCGATGGGAGGGACCCTTTGTTGTCACTAATATTTGTGCTTATGGTGCAGTTGAAATCCGAGATGTGACTACGGGAAGGACCTTCAAGGTCAATGGACATCGACTTAAGAAGTTTCATGGTGGAGATGAGAGTTTGGTTGAGGAAGTGGCTTTGAGTGATGCCATCTACCCGACTTGATTGAGCTTCAGGGGAATTCTTTCAGATTATGTTTCTATTTTTATTGTTCTTTCGGATTATGTTTTGGATTATGTTAATTTTCTGTTCTTGTTGTTTAGTTTTGTTCTGTTGATGTTTTTAATTTTGTTTGTTGGTTCTGTTTTACGTGTCTGTTTTGTGTTTTCTGTTATTATTTCCTTCTTTGTTTGCTATTTTGATGTGGTTCAGCATGTTCCAGATTCTGTTCATGCTTCTTCTTGAGCTTCTGTGCAGAATTCTAGTTCGATATCCTTTCTTGATTCGTTGTCCCACATTTTTCCTAGTTTTTTTTCATTCTGTTTTGCTGTTTTGCTTTACTCTTATTTTATTCATCTTTCCACCTTTCCTTTTTGCATTTTCCATAGCACTTTGAGAATTGTAGAATTTGTGAGCTTGAAGCAATTGTCATTTTGAAGTTTCTAGCATGGTTGAATAGATTCTTACATCTTTTAGTTAGCTAATTTGGTGATGGAATTTGATGTGATAGATTAAGTTTGATGGAGCATACCTAGTGAGTTTTTGAACCTATTGTCATTCTATATTCCTTTCTTGTGTGCATTGTGCTCATGATGTTTGTTGCTCTAGAACTTATTTTGCTTTTTTTTAGACTACATTGTTATTTGCATGCATGAATGTGATGAAGACCATCTTTTCTTCTTTCTAGCTAGATAGCCAAATAGCCTTCCTAACATCATTTTCTTTGATTTCCCCCTTGAGCATATTTTTTTTTCCATTCTTTCATTTAGCTCATTGCAAGTTTTGTAAAACAATGTTTTTATCTACCTTAAGGAGTATGAAAGCATTGGTTGATCAATTGATGAGTTCTATTTTTTCGGGATGGACAGAGTTCTAAGTGTGGGGGGGAGTATTTTTGAAATTTGAAGGAAAGTGGCTATATGAAATGTAAAGACAAAGAAATGTTAACCAAAAGAAAAAGAAAAGAAAATTCTGCTTAAAAAAAAATCAGAAAAAGAAAATGCAAAGAAAAAGAGAATAAAAGTAGTGGTTTTCCTTCCAAAGAGGAAGAAGTCTGTAAAGAAAATTGCATAGAGCTTTTGGGTGTATTTTTTTGCTTAGTGTTGGTTTTGACTCATCATTCCCAATGTTCTCATGCTCTCTTTGGTTTTAATTTGCCATATCCATATTTCATTCTTTCTCTTCCTTTAGTCCTTGGCTCTATTACATCCTTAAATAAAGTCATTTTGATTTGTACATGCATGTGTTTAAAGTAGTGGAGATTAGAAAATAGGCAAGCTTATTGTAGTGCAAATTGTCATGATGTGATTTGAGTGAAACAATAACCCCTTTAAACACTTGAGGGATTGAGAATATATCTTGTGTGAGGTTCTATCTTTCTTAGTTCTTCACTCCATTTGAATTCACCATGTTTGTTGATTGAAAGTGCAAGAAATAGATTTATGATTGTTTTGATTCTTTTAAATTATTGATTGTTCTTCTTGCTCACTTAACTTTTGCATTCTTGGAAGTTGTTGTTGAGAAATGATCTCTTAGTTGTTTTCCTTTTTTCCTAGTTTTAACTCTAGTTTGCCCGGGACGTGCAAATGATAAGTGTGTGGGGATTTGATGAATATTATTTTTATATATTAATTAATCCCTTTTTTTAACCTCCTAATCCTATTTTGAGCTTATTTGATTGAGCTTGGGTCATATTTCATTAATTAGGTTCAAATTGGGCTTAAGTGTGTTTTTTAGCATTATTAGGGTTTTGACACTATTATGTATTTTGGGTATATATGTAGTTCTGTATGTCTAAAAATTATGATTCTTACCTTGTAGAAAATCTAAGAGGATTATCTACAACTTTCATTTAGACTTCCAAGGCCAATTTAGACGTTCAATGGGTCAAATGTAACCCGGAAGTCAGAGTAGAGTTGCTGCCGTTGGATCCTGACCCGCATGCAGTGTTTGGACCATAAATTGTGCTGTACATGTCGTATGGACTTGAAACTAATCCCATTGGAAAGCTAAGGCACAGGGATTCAATTGTTATGAAAGGAAGTTCAACAAATTATGAAGTTAAAATGGTCATATTACCTGTCGAAAATGGATGATTAGTCTAGAGACCTATATGGACCTGGATGGACTTAAATGGGCTTAACTTCCTCAATTCATGCCCAATTAGGCCCAAACCGAGCCCATTTGAAGCTGAGGTCCAGAAGTTTAAACTAGGTTAGGGGTAAATTAGGTGTGCATGAAAGTTAGGAAGTTATAAGCAGAGAAAGAAGGCAGACGAGTTATCAATTCTAGACTAGGCAACTTTTGTTTTCTCTCTTGAAAAGTTTGGAGCTCTTTGATTTATGACTGCACTTCTCCATTGGAGCTTGGATTTCATGACCATGGAGGAGTAGAATCCTTGTAACCAAGTTAGACTCCTGATTAAATTCGGTTTTGATTTTGAGATTATGTTCTTAATTGGATTAAACTTAATGCAATTTCTTCTTCTTTGAATTTTTGTCTTGCTTTAATCTTTGTATGAATTCATAGAGATATTTGTGATTTATATGAATATTGAAGTAAGAAACAGAATTTAGATTGATTAATCTTTAATCTGTGGTTAGAATTCAAAGAAGCTATGCTATGTTAATTGATGTTCAGTGTTTAGATTAATCACTAATTGCTTAGTCTTTGTGATTACAAGATTAGTGATTGTATGTGGTTAATCGAATTCTAAGTGATAACTTAGTAGGAATAATTAGTCACAATTAAAGATTTCGGTTGTGATTAAACTCAATTAGTATTGCTACATTAAGACTTAATCACTCATGTTAATCTAGGATGAATCAAACCGGTTTTTGATGAATGTCTAGCTAGGTTACGCCTTTAATAAACTACATTAATCTTTGTTTAAGTCTGCAATTTACTATTATACTCTTGTTTTAAAAATTTCCTATTTTTAACTTGAAATTATTGATTACACATTGCATTCCTTGTGAGACAAACCCAGATTATGCCCTCTATTGAATTCTAATTAAGGGATTCGGTTTAATTTAATTGGTTAAGCAACAACATCAATCAAAAATTTTGAGTGAACAGTAATTATAAACAGTAATGATGATCAGTAAAATGAACATTGATGAACAATAATTTCAAAAATTAAAAGGGATGCTAATCCGACTGTAATCCGCACTGAAAAGCAGTAGGAAGTAGAAATGCTTATGAAAGAGAATTAATCTGGCAGTAGTCTGCACTGGAAAGCTTGGGAGAAGGATAATAAATGCTTAATAAAAAGTATTGAAATAGAACTTAATATTAAACAAAGTAGTACTAACAACTTTGAAACTTCTTAAAATACACTTTGAAAGTAGTTATAAACTTTGATTCATAAGGAGAAGAGACCAAGGGTCTTTGAAGGTTGACAAAAGGTTAATGAAAGATTTTCTACCTTAGGCTTTAATGAAAATCTAATGACTTAATGAAACTTTGATGAAAGGAGAAAGCTTTCACTTGGGAGAGCTTTGGGGTTAGTGTTCTAAGCTAAAATGTTAGTGTGTCCTCTTTGTGTGATGAAGTTGCCTATTTATAGGCCTTTATGGAAGGATGAATTTTAAATGGTTTGAAGTCCATTCTTGTCTTGATGCATGAGGTGTGATGAAGCTTTTCATGATATCTTCTTGTTGTGACACTTGTAATGAGGGGACACATTCTTTTCTTCTCTTGTTGACACATGTCTTGACATTTGGCATGATGAGGAGTCTTCATAAAACTTTGTTGACTTGTTGACTATGATGATAAGTTTGCTGGTTGCATGTGAATTCTGCAGCCTTTTGGAATCACTGCACATGGACGGTAGTCTTTGGGTGACTGTATCACGATTCCATTTGATTGATGATATTATGATATTCTTCATCATACATAGTATTCCAGTAGTCGAATCCATCGTCTTCATCTGCATCTTCATAAAGACGATGAATTGTTTCTAAATCCTCTGCATGATTCTTTTGAGAATAATGATCAGTTAATTGTTGAAAATCAGTTCGGATATTGAAAGGTACTTCAGGAATTGATAGGTTTGAATATATTTTTTGATTATGATCTTTTATAACAAGGATTTAATGATCGATGGAAAGATCTTTTGCAATTGTTTTGGCTCTCCAATGTCTAATTTGTTTTCGTAATTAAAAATTATGACAAAGCCAAGGATATTCTGAGGACAGGAGATAGGGTTTGATCATGTGTTTTTTGAGCAAGATTTTGTCTTGAGCAGGATAACAAATGCCTTTGATCCATTCTGGGGCTTTGCTTTGAATGAGAAGTTCAACGTATCTTTTTGGAGGAAACTTATCAAAAGCATGTATAATACAATGAGATAGTTTTCTTCCAAATTCTTCTGATTGATCAGGGTCTGTGATGAGAACATTAGCAAGATATCCATACTCTAAAAATTTTTGAGGAGTTAAAACTATTGGTTCTTTGTTGAAATGGATTGTAATAGGATGATAAAGGGAAATGTTTAATGAGACTCTGCAATGCTATAGGTAAGATGACACTTACAGTTAGGCACAGAAAGAGGAATTTCTTTGCACAAAAGGTCTATTTTGAGACATTCAAAGGTTTTGAGACCATGATAATATTCTCATGTCCAAGTCATTCCTGGAATGAGTTTGTAATCACAGGTTAATTTAATTAAGGCTTTTTGAATGAACTCTTGTCTGTTGAGCTCGGTTTCTTGAAGTGTTTGATGAACAAATTCTCTGCAATCAGCATCTGGTACTTGATTGAGAAAACTATGAGAGAAGAAGAAGGTTCTTGACTTTTTCTTTTCTGCTTCTTCTTTGATCAACTTTTCTTTAACCAGTGGGGTTAAAGATAGAATCTTTTCTTTTCCTTTAGCCAGTGGGGCTAAAGTTCTGACACGCTCACTCATCTCACTTATCTTACCTTTATCTTCAACCAGTGGGGCTGAAGTATAGACATATTCTCTCTTACTCTTATCTTTAGCTAGTGGGGCTAAGATATTAGTAACACTCTTATTGGTCTCACCTTTTTCTTTAGTCAATGGGGCTAAAACTATATCTTCCAGAGCATCAAGTTCTTTAAATCTGCATTCATCCAGTAGGGATGATGATGATATTCCACTGTGAGCCAGTTGGGCTGACAGGGCTTCTACTTGCCTTTTAAGAAAATCATTTTCTTTGAATAAATCAAGATTATTGCAAGTAAGATTATTTATGAAAGATTCATTTGTACTACAAGTGAAACAAGATTTGTGATGAAATTTATGATGAGAAAAACGAAAATAGTCTGCTAATACTTCTAAAATTAATGATTTACTATTAAAGTCATTAATATTCCAAATAGTATCTAATATTACTATTTCATTATTATCTAATCCCTCTAAATTACCTCTGTAATGAAGACTAGATTGTCTAGACTAGACAGGTAAGGCTTTGTCAGCAAAAAATATTAATGATTGTCAGGGATCCATCTGTAAAACTGATCTTATTAGTATGAACAATAATATTCTATAATATAAAGTAATTTCATCAAACTTTGAGAGTACTGATGAACTAGCTAAACAACTAAACAAAACTTTCTTGCTAGGTATTAGATAATGCCTAATCCATTTGAAAAACTTATGATTTAGGATTATCTTGAGTAAAGTTGCATGATTCCAAGGAGGCTTCATTGGTCTAATGAGCTTCTTGTCTAACAACTCTTGAATTTTCTCTATTCTTTTTTGATCTTGAGGATTTTGAATCTGAACTTTTTGATTTAAATATTGATTATGCTTTTGCTTCTGTATTATCATATTGATAACAGAAATTGAACTATTTTAAATTTCATTAACATCTTTGTCTTTCATACGAGTAAGAAATTTAAATATGATTTATTTACCTCCTTGAACAGTATGCACAACTTGAGATGTTACATGAAAAAGATAAATTTGAGTTAAGAAAGGAGTTCCTAAGATGACAGGTGTTGAAATATTTTTGACCGGAATAAAAGTATTTTTGAAACAAACACCTTTATTGTAAATTTGAGCCTTGGTTAACTCAAAATCTATATGAAGCTTTGAACCATTAGCACTAGTTAAAGACTCTAAAGTCTTTTCATAGTACTTAGTAGGAATTAATCCTTCTTGAATGCAATTCATGTCTGCACCTGAGTCTATCAGAGCAATGAAACTTTTATGATATTCTCCATTAATGATTAATGATATTTTACAATACCATTTTTGAATTTGAATCTTATTGATAATATTCAAATAAGTTTTATGAGAATTTGAATATTGTTCAACATCTTTATATTTATCTTTTTGACTAGACTCTTAACTATTGATATGGTTCTTTAATGACAAATTAAGCAAATCTAATTCTATTCGACTCTGATTTTGCTTTAATTGCCTAATTTCTTCTTTGACTTCTTTGATTTTATTTTGAAGATCTTTGACAGTAACAACCTATTATTTTGAATTCATTTTTGAAAAGATAACACTAAGACTTATTGGTTTAATGTCAGGAAAGCTGAGCTTCTCTTTATCTATGATATATTTTAATTTTAAAAGATATTACTTTTTTGATTTCATCATCTTCTATCTTTTCTATGACATCTATGAGAAAAGTAGTTTCTGATGAAATAACATTTATTGACTTTGACTTAAGAGTTTCATTATAATCTGGATCCTTGCAATTTTGAACACATGGTTCATCTTTTTTAGTTTCAGATAATTCTGAAGCAGATGATTCTTCTTGAATTATAAAAATATTCTCTAATTGATCTTCTTCAGAATTTCTTTCTGAAGATTCCTTTTCAGATTCATTCTCTAAGTCTGAAAGGTTGTTAATGAACAATTTACTTAATTCTTTCTTTAATTCATCACTAATATTTAATGAATTTATCTTCTTTTTCATAGGACAATTACTTTTGTAATGTCCTACTTGACCACATCTATAACAGACTAGATTTTTGAATGGCTTTCTAGACTTTGAACTTTTATGAGACTTTTTTGAAAATTGACCTGATTCTTTGAAAGATTTTGATTCATTTTGATCATCATATTTCCTTTTTCAATTCTTGAAGTCTTTCTTAAAATATTTATGTTTTTTCTTATTTCTTGAAGAGGGAGGAACTAACTTTGTATCAAATCTCATTTGATTACAAATATTTCCCAATTCATTCTTTCTTTTATGATTATCTTTTTGAATCTTATTTTTGAACTTAATATCATTACACTGAGCTATTACTTCTTGATTGATAGCACTAACTAACTGACCATATTATAAGTTTTCATAAACTTGAGTTAATGATAATCCTTGTTGAGTTCCAAAATTTTTTAATCTTTTTTTGACCTTTTTTGCAAATAGCTTAGGAATATCACAGATAAACTTTTCTTTTCAATAAGCTAAATTGCAATCACTTCTTAAGAATACTTTTGAGAAAAAAAATATCTTTATACCATCTTAAGTCTGAGAGTTCTCTACATCTTAAGTTGGTTAAGATTTCTAATGACTTATCTTAAAAATTTTGAGGTTCACCTATGAAATGTTTAATGATAGCATAGATTAAAAATTCTATGCATGTTGAACCATTAGTTTCAGGATCTATTGAATTTTCTATCTCTAATCTTTGATTTTCAGTGAGATAATTATCCCACCAACCTTTGAGTTGTCTTGTAAAACCACTAATGATGATTCTAAGAATATTCCTTAAATCTGCTGAAGGAATTTTGACTCTAAAAACATACACTGCAATGAGGATTTAATTAGTATGATTCAATATTTCATGTTCATTCATGTCATCATTATTCCGTTCATAGATACTAGTTCCATCGTAACTAGCATGGACATATTGACTTCTTTCCTCAAATTGAATATCAGAAAGAGTAAGTCTTGGATAATAATTCCTAGTTTGATAAGTTCTTTGACCTATTCTTTGATTCTTATTAAAAACTTTATCGACTGCTAACTCTTTATGATTGATCATGTTGATTGATTGTTTCTTTTTCAATTTATTGAGCTTTTCAACTATTAGGTTAAAAGCATCCTCATTTCCAAACCTAATATCTTTCACTTTTGAAAAGTTTGATATCCTATAGATAGACTGTTGAATTTTTGAACTAGAGAAAGTTATTTAAGGAGAAAAAAGAGACGTTGATGAAGAAGGATCTAATGAAGGAGGACCTAATGATTGAACTAATGGAGGAGGATTTAATGAATGACTTAATGAAGGAAGAGAGGAGAGTGTATTCTCTACTCTAGTCATTTGATCTAAAACAATCTTGAGTAATTGATTTGTATAATTATTTTGATACTGTATATTTTTTATATCTCTTAATGAAGGACTGTCCTTGTCAGGACCATGAGTCACTTTGAAAGGTGAAGCAATTACTTCTTCTTGATGAACATTTTTGACAATAATTTCTTCTAAAGGAGGATGAACTGTAGTAACAGTTACATTTGATGAGGTTTGCCAATTTTGACTTATCCTAGTATTCATATTGATCTTTTTGGATGACCTAAAAGGATAAGTTATGCCATCTTTTTCAGCAAATTCCTTAAACCATTCGAAGAAAGGCATATTGATTTACCTGAGTTCTAATTCATCATAATAGAATTTTTTGAAAAGTTCCTTATTATGACAATTGAACTTTTTGAAATACCATCTTCTTTTTTCTTTATTGTAATTTTTCATGAATTCTTCTCTAAAATATTCTTTATCTATTTAAAACTCTTTTGATATGACATTGAGTTGACTTTGAAAATTAGACCTAATAGGAGACATATGAAGAGACTCTGAATCTTGAGTTTCTTGATTAACTCGCTTTGGAATGACAGGTCTAAAATTTATCCTTGATGAATTTATTGAAGAGAAATCTATTAATCTTCTAGCAGAACTATAATGAGTTGATGGTTCATACTTAGAAGAGTTTGATCTACCAAATTTGAAAGTAACATTCCCTGAAGGAGATGTTAAAATTTGATTCAGTTCTTGAAGTTCTGGAGATCTAGGGAGAACAACATCTTCTATCTCCCATTCATCCACATATAAGATTTCATTATGTCTTAACCTTTTAGGGGTTATTGACTGAGAATTTTGAGTATTGACTTCTAATAACAAAGATTTATCTTTTAGAGATTGTTTAATACAACTTATGTTGATCTTGGTTTTCATGACTTTGTAACATATTCTAAATATGACAGTCATGTGTGCTATTCTTAGAAGAAACTTTTCTTCCTTTGATTTGATCTTTAATTCTAAAAACTTTGAAGTATCAGGATGGCCTAAACCCATAGTGTAGTTTGGAAAACAATCTACATATGTTGGACCATTATGAAAATTTGATTGAATGACTCCTAAGACATATTCTTTAAAGTCTATGATTCTTTTATCTTTGAGGTACACTAGTATTGGTGTATCTATCCCTGCTCTGTGAAGAAGTTTGACAGCTACTTGAACCAATTCTAGATGGAGATATTTGAAACCTTGTTGATGGTGTTTCTTAATCATATCTTTTGAGAGAAGATAGGTTGTATCTTTTGATCTTTTGACTGTTATTATTTTTTCCACTGTTTTGATAACATAATTATGAAGTATTTCAAAACTTCCTTTTTGATACACTTATGATGAATGAACCTTTAGAATAGTCCAATTTTGAAGGTTTTGCTCTATTTTTGAAATGACAATTTCTCTGCTATTATTTCTATCTTCTTGATTACCTAATGAGTAGTCATGTTCTTGAATATCTGAACTAGAAGGTTCATGTCTGCTAGACAACAATCTCTTAATTACCCTTGACATTATAATCAATCTTAACTCTAATCCAATTAATTATCTTTCTTGAACTTACTGGGAACACCACACTTACCAACGGTTTTATTGCCTCCCCTGGGACTTACGACCGGGAACACGCTTATCGGCTTACCAACGCTAAGTCAAGAAAAACTCTTAATCTTCTTAAAGTCTTAATATCCTACAAAGTCTTGGACTTTAAGGATCTATGCCTAACTTAATGAACTTCTAAGACAAATATCTAGAATGATGCCTAAACAGCTAGATAAACAAGTTTCTTGAAAGCATATTGAGCAGTTTTTTTTTATAGAATTTGATTTCTTCTTTTTGAGAATGATGAGTCTTTTTGAGGTATTGAACTCTATTACTATAGAACAAGTAAGCATGCTTTTGATTTTCTATGTAAGGATTATAATATCTTACCATCTGACTTAGACAGCTAGATATGCAATTCTTCTTGATCTTAATGAGACTTGATATCTAAGAACCCAAACGTAGTAAGGATCTGCTGTTTAATCAAATTCTTTGTTGAAAAGTAGACTTCTATAATGTCTAATTAAAGTTTGATATTCTAGTAAACTATAACCATGATATCTACTGACTCGGTACTCAAACCATCTAGCCATGTAGACTATTCATGTTCATGTTTATCTTTTGAAAAGAGTATTTAATGAAAAGGACCACTTTTATGACAGCACTTCTTGACGACTTACTACACACTCAGTTTAGAGGCAGACAGCCTCTGATACCATTCGTTGATAGGATCGTTTTAAACTTTGACTTAATGATTATAAATGAAGATTATGATTAATGAGTAAGTCAAAACATGTAATGAAAGTGTTCAGACATGAATTTAAACATGAAAAAGGAGTAGAAGATTTGGAGTGAACAGTAACTTACGAATAGTAATGTGAACAGTAATGAACAGTAATTTCAAAAATTAAAAGGGATGCTAATCTGGCGGTAATCCGCACTGAAAAGCAGTGGGAAGAGAAAATACTTATGAAAGGGAGCTAATCCGGCAATAGTCCGCACTAGAAAGCTTAGGAGAAGGATAATAAATGCTTAATAAAAAGTATTGAAATAGAACTTAATATTAAATAAAGTAGTACTTACAATTTTGAAACTTCTTGAAATACACTTTGAAAGTAGTTACAAACTTTGATTCATACGGAGAAGAGACCAAGGGTCTTTGAAGGTTGATGAAAGGTTAATGAAAGGTTTTCTACCTTAGGCTTTAATGAAAATCTAATGACTTAATGAAACTTTGATGAAAGAAGAAAGTTTTCACTTGGGAGAGCTTTGGGGTTAGTGTTCTAAGCTAAAATGTTAGTGTGTCTTCTTTGTGTGATGAAGTTGCCTATTTATAGGCCTTGATGGAAGGATGAATTCTAAATAGTTTGAAGTCCATTCTTGTCTTGATGCATGAGGTGTGATGAAGTTTTTCATGATATCTTCTTGTTGTGACACTTGTAATGAGGGGACACATTGTTTTCTTCTCTTGTTGACACATGTCTTGACACTTGGCATAATGAGGAGTCTTCATAAAATTTTGTTGACTTATTGACTATGATGATAAGTTTACTGGTAGCATGTGAATTTTGTCAGGATTCTGAGCAACTTTATTCTTTTGTGATGTTAATACTGTAATAGTCATATTTATTTTGAGAAGTGTAACTGGAATTAATTTCTTCTGAATCTGATGAGACCACTTGAGATTCTACTTCTTGGAGCTTTGCTTTGAGTGTAGCAATTTCATATATGAGTGCTACTTTTCCTTTTGAAGAAGTTACCTTTTGCTGGATTGGTGCATTTGATTCAATTTGAGCTAAGTACTTTTGAACTCTGTGAACATCTGCTAATGAAAGATCAAATTGTCTCCACCATTTTACTTTGAATGTCCGAATTAATTGTTGAGGAAAATAGGCAAGAAAGAGAGGGTCTTGATGTAAATCATAGGACCAACAAAAGATCCAGGCAATATTAAATTTGATACAAAAGGATAAGAATTTGTTGATTTCAGAGATTTTTGGAGTATTTTCTTTGAACAAAAGATAGACTTCATAAACTTGAGGAATGGAAATTTGAGTAATGGGTGCATAATAGAAAAACCACTCTTTGAACCATAGAGGAAGTGATGAAGGATTGATATTTTTATAGAAGTACAAAAACCATGAGTGATTATAAGGAGCTAGATACAGAAAATTAAACCAAGTTTTCTGATAATCAAAATAATCAAAAGGTGGATGAGAGAAGTCTTTTGAAAATTTTCTTTTGGTAAGAGGCTTTTGATTCCAATCAAAAAGAGAGAGGACTTTTCTGATTTTGGCTTTTGAATATGTAATTTCATTTACTATATTGAATTATGAGTAAACCATACTGATCCAGTATCTGCTAAAATATCTTCATAAAATTCTCTAGTTTTGAAAAAGTCTTTTGGAAAATAATGAAGATCTGCTAGAAAAGTCTTTTGAGCAATGTCCTTGATATTTTTGTATCGATGTGGTTCAGGGAAACATATGTGAAGGAAAATGGATTTTTGAACATAGGATGGCTCAGGAGATGTTGATGAGGGTGTTAGAGCACTATGATAGGATCTTAGTTGAAGGATAGGCCTTAAACTTTAAAATCTGTGTTGAGAAAAGGTAGACCTAAAGGGGGTTACTTCTGGGTTTAATGAATTTGATGATGATGATGGTATAGGTTTTGAAGAGAATGGTGAGGCTTTTGGCACATTGGTTGCAAGATTCTTCTCACTCATTTTTCCCCTGTAGGAATTCACGAGTAAGGAAATCAAGAGGAGAATTTGTCTCTCCTTTAATGAACTCTATTTGAAAATCAAAACAAGATAAGATTGTTTGTCATCTTGCAAAAATCTGTTTGAAAACTAGATTTTGAACATCTTTTTGTAAAACATCTTTTGCAGCTTTGCAATCTACTCTTAATAAAAAGGTTTTGTTGACCAAATCATCTTGAAATTTTAAGATGCACAAAACAATGGATAAAACTTCTTTTTTGATTGTGGAATAATTCTTTTAAGATTCGATCCATAGCCCTGAACGGTATTTTACTATTTATTCTTGACTAGTTCCTTCCGTTCTTTGTTTTAAGATTCCCCCATAACCTATGTCAGAAGCATCAGTTTCTACAATCATATAGGCTAAAGGATCAGGATAACTAGACAAAGAAGATTTTGAGATAGAATTTTCAATTCTTTAATGACTTGAGTCATTTTTTAATTCCAGGCAGGTGGATTTTTTCTAAGTCTTTTGAACAATGACTTACATTTCTATCTTAAATTGGGAATAAAATCAGAAATATAATTCAAACATCCTAGAAATCTTTACAATTGACTTTTATCTTTGATTTCATCTGGAAATTTATTTGAAAATTCTATAGATCTATTGATAGGTTTAATAGTACCTTGATAAATATCAAAGCCTAAAAACCTAACTTTTGTTTGAAACATTTTCATTTTCTTGGCCGACACTACCAATCCATTTTGTTTGACTATCTCAAAGAATGTTTCTAAATGCTCAAAATGCTTATTGATTGAGTTTGAGAAAACCAAAACATCATCTATGTAGACAATGGTGAATGTTGACAAAGTGTTGAAAATATCATTCATAATATTTTGAAACTCAAATGGTGCATTTTTGAGGTAAAATGACATGGCATTCCATTCATAGTGTCTAAATGGAATTGTGAAAGCAGTTTTGTATTTATCTTTTTCATGAATTTGAATTTGCTAAAAACCAGATTTCATATCGAATTTTGAGAACATGGATGCATTATGCAAATGACTAATCAAATCTTTTTTGTTAGGTATTAGGTACCTAATCCATTGAAGAACTTTATTGAGAGACTTGTAATTAATGACTAACCTAGGCACACCTCTTTCTTGCTCAGCTTGTTTATTGACATAAAAAGCTGCACAACTCCAAGGAGACTTGCAAGGCCTAATGAGCTTATTGTCTAACAATTCTTGAATTTCTTTCTTGCAAATTTCTAACAATTCTTTGTTCATTTGAATTGGTCTTGCCTTGGTAGGAATTGTACTCTCATGAAAATCTTTTTCATAAGGTAATTCCACCATATATTTTTTCCTTTGCCAAAAAGCATTAGGAAGATTGGCACAAACTTCAATTTCAATTTTCTTTTGAATTTTCTCTATTTTTTTTTAATCTGAGAATTTTGAACTTGTTCTTCTATTCTCTTGTAATGAACTTCTTGATTCAAGTATTACCTCCTTGAACAATATGCACTCCCTGAGATGTTACATGAAAAGGATAAATTTGAGTCAGGAAAGGAGTTCCTAAGATTACAGGTGTTGAAATATTTTTGACCAGAATAAAAGTATTTTTGAAACAAATACCCTTATTGCAAATTTGAGCCTTAGTTAACTTAAAATCTATATGAAGTTTTGAACCATTAGCACTAGTTAAAGACTTTAAAGTCTTTTCATAGTACTTAGTAGGAATTAATCATTCTTGAATGCAATTCATGTCTGCACTGAGTCTATCAAAGCAATGAAACTTTTATGATATTCCTCATTAATGATTAATGATATTTTAAAATACCATTTTTGAATTTGAATCTTATTGATGATATTCAAATAAGTTTCATGAGAATCTGAAGATTGTTCAACATCTTCACCCTTATCTTTTTGACTAGACTCTTGACTATTAATATAATTTTTTAATGACAAATTAAGCAAATCTAATTCTATTTGACTCTAATCTTGCCTTAATTGCCTAATTTCTTCTTTGACTTCTTTGATTTCATTTTAAAGATCTTTGACAATAACAGCTTGCTATTTTGAATTCATTTTTGAAAGAATAGCACTAAGACTTATTGGTTTGATGTTAGGAAAGCTAGACTTCTCTTTATCTATGATTTCTTTTCATTTTAAAAGATATTGCTTTTTGATTTCATCATCTTCTATCTTTTCTATAACTTTTATGAGGAAATTAGCTTCTGATGAAATAATATTTATTGACTTTGACTTACAAGTTTCATTACAATCTGGATCCTTGCAATTTTGAACACAGGGTTCATCTTTTTCAGTTTCAGATGATTCTGAAGCAGATGATTCTTCTTGAATTCTAAAAATATTTTCTAATTGATCTTCTTCAGAATTCCTTTCTGAAGATTCCTTTTTAGATTCATTCTCTGAGTCTGAAAGGTTATTAATGAAAAATTTACTTAATTCTTTCTTTAATTCATCACTAATATTTAATGAATTTATCTTCTTCCTCATAGGACAATTACTCTTTAATGTCCTATTTGACCACATCTATAACAGACTGAATTTTTTAATGACTTTCTAGAATTTGAACTTTTATGAGACTTTTTTGAAGATTGACTTGATTCTTTGAAAGATTTTGATTCATTTTGATCATGATATTTCCTTTTTCTATTCTTGAAGTATTTCTTAAAAGACTTATGCTTTTTCTTATTTCTTGAAAAGGGAGAAACTAACTTTGTATCAAATCTCATTTGATTACAAATATTTCCCAATTCATTCCTTCTTTTATGACTGTCATTTTGAATCTTATTTTTGAACTTAATATCATTACACTGAACTATTACTTCTTGATTGATAGCACTAACTAACTGACCATATGATGGGTTTTCATAAACCTGAGTTAATGATAATCCTTGTTGAGTTCCAAAATTTATTAATCTTTCTTTGACCTTTTCTGCAAATAGCTTAGGAAGACCACATATAAACTTTTCTTTTCAATAAGCTAAATTGCAATCACTTCTTAAAAATACTTTTGAGAAAAAGACATATTTATACTATCTTAAGTCTGAGAGTTCTCTACATCTTAAGTTGGTTAAGATTTCTAATGACTTATCTTGAAAATTTTGAGGTTCACCTATAAAATGTTTAATGATAGCAATGCTAAAAGTTCTATGCATGTTGAACTATTAGTTTTAGGATCTATTGAATTTTTTATTTCTAATCTTTGACCTTCAGTGAGATAATTATCCCACTAACCTTTGAGTTGTCATGTGAAATAACTAATGATGATTCTAAGAATATTCCTTAAATCTATTGAAGGAATTTTGACTCTAAAAACATACACTGCCATGAGGATTTCATTAGTATGATTCAATATTTCATGTTCGCTCATTCCATCAATATTTCATTCATAGATACTAGTTCCATCGTAACTAGCATGGACATACTGACTTCTTTCCTCAAATTGAATATAAAAAAAGGTAGGTCTTAGATAATAATTCCTAGTTTGATAAGTTCTTTGACCTATTTTTTGATTCTGTTTAAAAACTTTATTGACCGCTAACTCTTCATGATTGATCATATTGATTGATTGTTTCTTTTCCAACTTGTTGAGCTTATCGATTATTAGGTTTAAAGCATCCTCATTTCCAAACCTAATATCTTTCATTTTTGAAAAGTTTGGTATTCTATAGATAGGCTATTGAGTTTTTGAACTAGAGAAAGTTATTGAAGGAAAAGAAATAGACTTTGATGAAGAAGGACCTATTGAAGGAGGACCTAGGGGACGACTTAATGAATGACTTAAGGAAGGAGGAGAAGAGATTTGATTCTCTATCCTAGTCATTTGATCTGAAACAGTTTTGAGTATTTGATTTGTATAATTATTTTGATACTGTATATTTTTGATATCTTTTAATGAAGGACTGTCCTTGTTAGGAACATGAGTCATTTTGAAAGGTGAGGCAATTATTTATTCTTGATGAACATTTTTTACAATAATTTCTTCTAAAGGAGGATGGACAGTAGTAACTGATGTATCTAATGAAGTTTTTCAATTTTGACTTATCCTAGTGTTTGTATTGATCTTCTTGATTTGTTTATAAGGATAAAATGTGTCATCCTCTTTAGCATAAGGATAATAAATATCATTTACGTCAGCATACTCTTCGAACCACTCGAAGAAAGGCATGTTGTCGTTCATGATATTTAACTCATGATAATAAATTTCTTTGAGTATCTCTCTTGTATGACTCTTGAATCTTTTGAAATACCACTTTCTTTTTTCTTTATTTGAGACTCATGAATTTTTTGTTAAGATATTCTTTATCTATTTAAAACTCTTTTGATGACCTAGAAAAAGACACATGAGGAGAATTCTGAGTATTTTGATAAAAAGGTTTTGAACTAACTATTCCAAAGTTAATTCCTGATGAATTTATTGAAGAGGAATTTAATGATCTTCTAGTTGAACTGTAATGAGTTGATGGTTCATAACTAGTATATTCTAATTCCAGTTCTTCTTCATATGAAATGTTATCATCTTGATCAAATAAAATCTCATCATTCTGATCATCTATTGAATAGTCATATTCTTAAATATTTGAACTAAAAAGTTCATCTTCACCAAACAAGAATCCTCTAATCATCCTTGACAATATATTCAATCTTAACTCTAGTCTAATTAATTATCTTTCTTGAACTTACCGGGAACACCACGCTTACCAACGGTTTTATTACTTCCCCTGGGTCTTACTATCGGGAACATGTTTACCGGCTTACCAAAGCTAATTCAAGAAAAACTTTTAATCTTCTTGAAGTCTTAATATCCTACAAAGTCTTAAACTTTAAAGATATATGCCTAACTTAATGAACTTCTAAGACAAATATCTAAAATGATGACTAAGCAGTTAGATGAGCAAGCTTTCTGAAATAATATTGAGCAATCTTTTGATAATATTTAATGTCTTCTATTTCAGAAGGATGTTCCTTTTTAGGGTATTGAACTCTATTACTATAAAACAAGTAAGCATGCTTTTGATTCTCTATGTAAGGACCATAATATCTTACCATCTGACTTAGACAGCTAGATATGCAATTCTTCTTGATCTTAATGAGACTTGATATCTAAGAACCCAAACGTAGTAAGGATCCGCTGTTTGAACAAATTCTTTGTTGAAAAGTAGACTTCTATAATATCTAATTAAAGTTTGATCTTCTAATAAACCATAATCATGATATCTACTAACTCGGTACTCAAACCACCTAGCCATGCAGACTGTTCATGTTCATGTTTATCTTTTGAAAAAAAATATTTAATGAAAATGAGCACTTTTGACAGCACTTAATGACGACCTACACACCCATTATCAGGATGGCCTAAACCTATAGTGTAGTTTGGAAAACAATCTACATATGTTGAATCTTTGTTATTAGAAGTCAATACTCAAAATTCTAAGTCAATAACCCCTAAAAGGTTAAGACATAATGAAATCTCATATGTGGATGAATGGGAGATAGAAGATGATGTTCCCCCTAGATTTCCAGAACATCCAGAACTCAATCAAATTTTAACATCTCCTTCAGGGAATGTTACTCTCAAATTTGGTAGATCAAACTCTTCTAAATATGAATCATCAACTCATTATAGTTCTACTAGAAGATTAATAGATTTCTCTTCAATAAATTCATCAGGGATAAATTTTAGACCTATCATTCCAAAGCGAGTTTATCAAGAAACTCAAGATTCAGAGTCTCCTCATATGTCTCCTACTAGGTCTGATTTTCAAAGTCAACTCAATGTCATATCAAAAGAGTTTTAAATATATAAAGAATATTTTAGAGAAGAATTCATGAAAGATTACAATAAAGAAAAAAGAAGATGGTATTTCAAAAAGTTCAATCGTCATAATAAGAAACTTTTCAAAAAATTCTATTATGATGAATTAGAACTCAGAAAAATCAATATGCCTTTCTTCTAATGGTTTGAGGAATTTGCTGAAAAAGATGACATAACTTATCCTTTTAAGTCATCCAAAAAGATCAATATGAATACTAGAATAAGTCAAAATTGGCAAACCTCATCAAATGCAACTGTTACTACAGTTCATCTTCTTTTAGAAGAAATTATTGTAAAAAATGTTCATANTCAAATGCAATTGTTACTACAGTTCATCTTCTTTTAGAAGAAATTATTGTAAAAAATATTCATAAAAAAAGAAGTAATTGCTTCACCTTTCAAAATGACTCATGGTCCTGACAAGGACAGTCCTTTATTAAAAGATGTCAAGAACATACAGTATCAACATAATTATACAAATCAATTACTCAAGACTGTTTCAGATCAAATGACTAGAGTAGAGAATACACTCTCGTCTCTTCTTTCATTAAGTCATTCATTAAATCCTCCTTCATTAGTTCAGTCATTAGGTCCTCCTTCTTTAAGTCATTCACTAAGTCGTCCCCTAGGTCCTCCTTTATTAGATCCTTCTTCATCAAAGTTTCTTTCTTCTTTTTCAATAACTTTCTCTAGTTCAAAAATTCAACAACCTATCTATAGGATACCAAACTTTTAAAAAATGAAAGACATTAGGTTTGGAAATGAGAATGCTTTAAACCTAATAGTCGATAAGCTCAACAAGTTGGAAAATAAACAATCAATCAATATGATCAATCATGAAGAGTTATCAGTCAATAAAGTTTTTAAATAGAATCAAAGAATAGGTCAAAAAATTTATCAAACTAGGAATTATTATCCAAGACCTACTCTTCCTGATATTCAGTTTTAGGAAAGAAGTTAGTATGTCCATTCTAGTTACGATGGAACTAGTATCTATGAGTGAAATATTGATGGAATGAGCGAATATAAAATATTAAATCATATAAAATATTTTACAATACCATTTTTGAATTTGAATCTTATTGATGATATTCAAATAAGTTTTATGAGAATCTGAAGATTGTTCAACATCTTCATCCTTATCTTTTTGACTAGACTCTTGACTATTGATATGGTTCTTTAATGAGAAATTAAGCAAATCTAATTATATTCGACTCTGATTTTGCTTTAATTGCCTAATTTCTTCTTTGACTTCTTTGATTTCATTTTGATAATCTTTGACAGTAACTACTTGCTGTTTTGAATTCATTTTTGACAGAATAGCACTAAGACTTATTGGTTTGATGTCAGGAAAGCTGGGCTTTTCTTTATTTATGATATCTTTTAATTTTAAAAGATATTGCTTTTTGATTTCATCATCTTCTATCTTTTCTATAACATCTAAGAGCAAAGTAGCTTCTGATGAAATAACATTTATTGACTTTAACTTACAAGTTTCATTACAATATGGATCCTTGCAATTTTGAACACAGAGTTCATTTTTTTCAGTTTCAGATGATTCTGAAGCAGATGATTCTTCTTGAATTCTAAAAATATTCTCTAATTGATCTTCTTCAGAATTCCTTTTCAGATTCATTCTCTGAGTCTGAAAGGTTGTTAATGAACAATTTAGTTAATTCTTTCTTTAATTCATCACTAATGTTTAATGAATTTATCTTTTTCTTCATAGGACAATTACTCTTGTAATGTCCTACTTGACCACATTTATAACAGACCGAATTTTTGAATGACTTTTTAGACTTTGAACTTTTATGAGACTTTATTAATGATTGACCTGATTCTTTGAAAGATTTTGAATTATTTTGATCATGATATTTTTTTTTTTTATTCTTGAAGTCTTTCTTAAAAAACTTATGATTTTTCTTATTTCTTGAAGAGGGAGGAACTAACTTTGTATCAAATCCCATTTGATTATAAATATTTCCCAATTCATTATTTCTTTTATGATTATCTTTTTGAATATTATTTTTGAACTTAATATCATTACACTGAGCTATTACTTCTTGATTGATAGCACTAACTAACTGACCATATGATGAGTTTTTATAAACCTGAGTTAATGATAATCCTTGTTGAGTTCCAAAATTTATTAATCTTTCTTTGACCTTTTCTGCAAATAGCTTAGGAAGACCACAGATAAACTTTTCTTTCCAATAAGCTAAATTGTAATCACTTCTTAAGAATACTTTTGAGAAAAAGACATCTTTAGACCATCTTAAGTCTGAGAGTTCTCTACATCTTAAGTTGGTTAAGATTTCTAATGACTTATCTTGAAAATTTTGAGGTTCACCTATGAAATGTTTAATGATAGCATAGATTAAAAGTTCTATGCATGTTGAACTATCAGTTTCAGAATCTATTGAATTTTCTATCTCTAATCTTTGATCTTTAGTGAGATAATTATCCCACCAACTTTTAAGTTGTCCTATGAAACTACTAATAATGATTCTAAGAATATTCCTTAAATCTGCGGAAGGAATTTTGACTCTAAAAGCATACACTGCCGTGAGGATTTCATTTGTATGATTTAGTATTTCATGTTCGCTCATTCCATCAATATTCCACTCATAGATACTAGTTCCATTGTAACTAGAATGGACATACTAACTTCTTTCCTGGAATTGAATATCAGGAAGAGTAGGTCTTGGATAATAATTCCTAGTTTGATAAGTTCTTTGACCTATTCTTTGATTCTGCTTAAAAACTTTATTGACTGTTAACTCTTCATGATTGATTATATTGATTGATTGTTTCTTTTCCAACTTGTTGAGCTTATCGACTATTAAGTTTAAAGCATCCTCATTTCCAAACCTAATGTCTTTCATTTTTGAAAAATTTGGTATCCTATAGATAGGCTGTTAAATTTTTGAATTAGAGAAAGTTATTGAAGGAGAAGAAAGAGACTTTGATGAGGAATGACCTATTGAAGGAGGACCTAGGGGACGACTTAATGAATGACTTAAGGAAGGAGGAGAAGAGGCTTGATTCTCTATCCTAGTCATTTGATCTGAAACAGTTTTGAGTATTTGATTTGTATAATTATTTTGATACTATATGCTCTTGACATCTTTTAATGAATGACTGTCATTGTCAGGACTATGAGTCATTTTGAAAGGTGAAGTAATTACTTCTTCTTGATGAACATTTTTTACAATAATTTCTTTTAAAAGAGGATGAACTATAGTAACAGTTGCATTTGATGAGGTTTTCCAATTTTGACTTATCTTAGTATTCATATTGATCTTTTTAGATAACCTAAAAGGATAAGTTATGCCATCTTTTTAAGCAAATTCCTCGAACCATTTAAAGAAAGACATATTGATTTTCCTGAATTCTAATTCATCATAATATAATTTTTTGAAAAGTTCCTTATTATGACGATTGAACTTTTTGAAATACCATTTTTTTTTATTGTAATCTTTCATGAATTCTTCTCTAAGATATTCTTTATCTATTTGAAACTCTTTTTATATCACATTGAGTTAACTTTGAAAATCAGACCTAGTAGGAGACATATGAGGAGACTCTGAATCTTGAGTTTCTTGATAAACTCGCTTTGGAATAACAGGTCTAAAATTTATCCCTGATGAATTTATTGAAGAGAAATCTATTGATCTTCTAGCAGAACTATAATGAGTTGATGGTTCATACCGAAAAGAGTTTGATCTACCAAATTTGAGAGTAACATTTCCTGAAGGAGATGTTAAAATTTGATTGAGTTTTGGATATTCTAGAGATTTAGGAGGAACTGCATCTTCTATCTCTCATTCATCCACATATGAGATTTCATCATGTCTTAACCTTTTAGGGGTTATTGACTGAGAATTTTGAGTATTGACTTCTAATAACAAAAATTCATCTTTTGGAGATTGTTTAATACAACCTATGTTGATCTTGGTTTTCATGACTTCGTAACATATTCTAAATATGACAGCTATGTGTTCTATTCCTGGAAGAAACTTTTCTTCCTTTGATTTGATCTTTAATTCTAAAAACTTTGAAGTATCAGGATGGCCTAAACCCATATTGTAGTTTGGAAGACAATTTACATATGTTGGACCATTATGAAGATTTGATTGAATGACTCCTAAGACCGATTCTTTGAAGTCTATGATTCTTTTATCTCTGAGGTACACTAGTATTGATGTATTTATCCCTGCTCTGTGAAGAGGTTTGACAGCAACTTGAACCAATCCTAAATGGAGATATTTGAAACCTTGTTGGCGGTGTTTCTTAATCATATCTTCTGAGAAAAGATAGATTGTATCTTTTGATCTTTTGACTGTTATTGTTTTTTCCACTGTTTTGATGATATAATTATGAAGTATTTCAAAACTACCTTTTTGATAAACTTCTGATGAGGAAACCTTTGGAATAGTCCAATTTTGAAGGTTTTGCTCTATTTTTGAAATGATAATTTCTCTGCTATTACTTCCATCATCTTGATTATCTGATGAATAGTCATGTTCTTGAATACCTGAACTAGAAGGTTCATGTCTGCTAGACAACAATCTCTTAATCACCTGTGACATTATAATCAATCTTAACTCTAATCCAATTAATTATCTTTCTTGAACTTACCGGGAACACTATGCTTACCAACGGTTTTAGTGCCTCCCCTGGGTCTTACTACCGGGAACACGCTTACTGGCTTACCAAAGTTAAGTCAAGAAAAACTCTTAATCTTCTTAAAGTCTTGAAATCTTACAAAGTCTTAAACTTTAAAGATCTATGCTTAACTTGACAAACTTCTAAGACAAATATTTGAACAGTGACTAAACAGCAAGATAAACAAGTTTCTTGAAAGTATATTGAGCAGCTTTTTAAAAGAATTTGATTTCTTCTTTTTGAGAAGGATAAGTCGTTTTGAGATATTGAACTCTATTACTGTAATACCAGTAATCAAGTTTTTGTCTTTCTATATAAGGACCATAATATCCTACCATCTGACTTAGACAGTTAGATATGCAATTCTTCTTGATTTTAATGAGACTTGATATCTAAGAACCCAAATGTAGTAAGGATCTACTGTTTGAAAAAATTCTTTGTTGAAAAGTAGACTTCTTATAATGTCTAATTAAAGCTTGATCTTCTAATAAACCATAACCATGATATCTACTGACTCGGTACTCAAACCACCTAATCATGCAGACTATTCATGTTCATGTTTATCTTTTGAAAAGAGTACTTAAAGAAAAGGAACACTTTTATGACAACACTTCTTAACGACCTACTTAATGAAAATGAGCACTTTTATGACAGCACTTCTTAATGACCTACACACCCATTACCCCCACCAGTTTAGAGGTGGACAGACTCTGATACCATTTACGACAGGTAGTTACTGCTTTCCAGTGCGGATTACCGCCGAATTAGCATCCCTTTTAATTTTTGAAGTTACTATTCATTATTGTTCATTTTACTATTCAAAATTACTGTTCATGTTTACTATTTACGTCACTGTTCATAAGTTACTATTCACTCCGAATCTTCTACCCTTTCTTCATGTTTAAATTCATTTTTGCACACTTTCATTACATGTTTTGCCTTACTCATTAATTATAATCTTCATTCATAATCATTAAGTCAAAGTTTAAGAGTGATCCTGTCAACGAATGGTATCAGAGCCTGTCCGCCTCTAAACTAGTGGGGGTAATGGGTGTGTAGGTCGTTAAGAAGTGCTGTCAGATGGTAAGATATTATGGTCCTTATATAGAAAGACAAAAACTTGATTACTGGTATTATAGTAATAGAGTTCAATATCTTAAAACGACTCATCCTTCTTAAAAAGAAAAAATCAAATTCTTTCAAAAAGCTGCTCAATACACTTTCAAGAAACTTGTTTATCTTGCTGTTTAGTCACTGTTTAAATATTTGTCTTAGAAGTTTATCAAGTTAGGCATAGATCTTTAAAGTCCAAGACTTTGTAAGATTTCAAGACTTTAAGAAGATTAAGAGTTTTTCTTGACTTAGCGTTGGTAAGCCGGTAAGCGTGTTCCCGGTCATAAGTCTCAGGGGAGGCAGTAAAACCGTTAGTAAGCGTGGTGTTCCTGGTAAGTTCAAGAAAGATAATTAATTAGATTAGAGTTAAGATTGATTATAATGTCACGGGTGATTAAGAGATTGTTGTCTAGCAGACATGAACCTTCTAGTTCAGGTATTCAAGAACATGACTATTCATCAGATAATTAAGAGGATGGAAGTAATAGCAGAGAAATTGTCATTTCAAAAATAGAGCAAAACCTTCAAAATTGGACTATTCCAAAGGTTCCCTCATCAGAAGTTTATCAAAAATGTAGTTTTGAAATACTTTATAATTATGTCATCAAAACAGTAGAAAAAATAATAACAGTCAAAAGATTAAAGGATACAATTTATCTTCTCTCAAAATATATGATTAAGAAACACCGTCAACAAGGTTTCAAATATCTCCATCTAGGATTGGTTCAAGTAGCTGTCAAACCTCTTCACAGAGTAGGGATAGATACACCAATACTAGTGTACCTCAGAGATAAAAGAATCATAGACTCAAAGAATCGGTCTTAGGAGTCATTCAATCAAATCTTCATAATGGTCCAACATATGTAGATTGTTTTCCAAACTACACTATGGGTTTAGGCCATCCTAATACTTCAAAGTTTTTAGAATTAAAGATCAAATCAAAGGAAGAAAAGTTTCTTCTAGAAATAGAACACATAACTGTCATATTTAGAATATGTTACAAAGTCATGAAAACCAAAATCAACATAGGTTGTATTAAACAATCTCCAAAAGATGAATCTTTATTATTGGAAATCAATACTCAAAATTCTCAGTCAATAACCCCTAAAAGGTTAACACAAGATGAAATCTCATATGTGGATGAATGGGAGATAGAAGATGCAATTCCTCATAAATCTCCAGAGTATCCAGAACTTAATCAAATTTTAACATCTCCTTTAGGGATTGTTACTCTCAAATTTGGTAGATCAAACTCTTCTAGATATGAACCATCAACTCATTATAATTCTGCTAGAAGATCAATATATTTCTCTTCAATAAATTCATCAAGGATAAATTTTAGACCTGTCATACCAAAACGAGTTTATCAAGAAACTCAAGATTCAGAGTCTCTTCATATGTCTCCTATTGGGTCTGATTTTCAAAGTCAACTCAATGTCATATCAAAAGAGTTTTAAATAGATAAAGAATACCTTAGCAAAGAATTCATGAAAGATTATAATAAAGAAAAAAGAAGATGATATTTCAAAAAGTTCAATCGTCATTAAGGATGTTTTCAAAAAATTCTATTATGATGAATTAGAACTCAGGAAAATCAACATGTCTTTCTTCGAATGGTTCGAGGAATTTGCTGAAAAAGATGGCATAACTTATCCTTTTAGGTCATCTAAAAAGATCAATATGAATACAAGGATAAGTCAAAATTGGAAAGCTCATCAAATGTAACTGTTACAACAGTTCATCCTCCTTTAGAAGAAATTATTGTAAAAAATGTTTATCAAGAAGAAGTAATTGCTTCACCTTTCAAAATGACTCATGGTTCTGACAAGGACCCCCCTGAACTTTGCTCTTGTTGCACTTTACCTCCCATGGTTCAAAAACGTAGGAAATACCTCTTTGAATTTTTAAAATGTGCACTTTACTCCCACGACCTTGACGTCTGTCCATTAATGGACAGAAGAAATGATTTAAATATTATAATTTGATCCCAAAATTCTTTAAATATTACTTTTTGACCCCGATTTTTATAAATTTATTTTTATTTATACCCTTATAAAATTGAACTATGGCTCAGATTAATCACATCATGTGCGCACATTAATGGATGGACATCAGGGTCGGGGGGTAAAGTGCACATTTTGAAAGTTCAATGAGGTCTTTCCTACATTTTTGAAGCATGAGGGGTATAGTGCAACAAGAGCATAGTTCAGGGGAGTTTTTAGGACTTTTTCCAAATAATTATACAAATCAAATACTCAAAACTGTTTCAGATCAAATGACTAGGATAGAGAATCAAATCTCTTCTCCTCCTTCCTTAAGTCATTCTATATATATATATATATATATATATATATATATTAATTTAACAGAAAAGATGTCAATGAGATAATATCTTTTCCTTCATTTATGACATAATTTTTTCTATTTTTTGGTTGCAACTTTCTATTCTTTCACCATAGTTGTGTTCATCATATGGTGTAAAAGAAATCCAAGCACATAATTGCATCTGCCCATAGGTGAAGAAATTTTCAGAAATAAAAAAGATGCATGCTTTTGTTACCATGTCTCCCTTGATTAAAGAGGGGAAAATGCTAAATTTTATTATATGTGCGAACCATTTGAAGGTATAATACACCAAATAATTTATATTTGTCATTTGGTATGATGTCTAGACTTTTCTAATTTGGACTTCTAAGTAAACTAAGGTTCATTTGTCTCTCCCTCTTATTTAGCTTCCCTTGTCTTACATTTTTTTAATATTCTTTTGTGTTTTTCAATTATGATTCTTACTATGGTGTATTCTTATTTATTATCTATATTTGTAATTCAGTTTTCTATTATCTCTATTACTCTTTAACACATAAAATTTTGAGTTTTTCTATTTCGTTTATGTTGCAAAGACCATTTGGGTCATGATGGTTACAGTTCTGAAAATATAATGTTGGATTAAAGGGTTAAAGTTCAATAAAAAAAAAAATTAGTTACAAACTTTTAGTTGATTGCTTATGTTTTTGGTCGATTTCTTTTACTATGACTTTGTGCATTAATGTAAAAAGCCAACGTGTGTCTATGTTATTTGGACTGAATCCCATACATTGATTCTTATGAATGCTGAAGTTATGTCCCTAAAACATTCTTTCCTAGTTTATTTTTATTTCTTTCACACAACTCATAATTTCATTATTCTCAAACGGTGCCAAGCCAGGTTAGAATATATATTCACAAAAAGGATCATTGGACACAACCTTATGAAAGTATGCTTCAGTTGACAGTTTAATTAGCTGTAGAATTTGCAGAGCAAGCTTGAGGTATGTATTCAAAGTTTATTTTGAAAGAAACAAAGTCAGAATATATTCATTATTCCTTAAATTGCACTGTGCTACCTATATGTGAGAAGATAATTACATTCGGATGAAATAGTATATATCTATTCAAAATACCCATGTTGTTCTAATAACTCCTATATCAAATCTTCACAATTTGTTCCTTGGCATTTTATGCATTAGAAGCTGAACTATGTTTCTCCAATAAAAACACACATATTGCTCAAATGATACCTGCTCAACAGCTAAATCTCCAACAAATTGATTATCATGAACCCCACATCTATATGTCATTTTATAGATTATACTCGAGCAGTTTAAGGTTCAATATATTAGTTTATTTATTCCATAGAATAAATATGAACAATCCACCTATAGATATGTGTCTCTATTTCGACTTATATAATTTTTATTTGATGTAGAAAATGTTTTCTTTTAAAAATTTTAAATGTTAGGAATGTTATTCCATCTGATTTTGTTTATATAATGTGGCATGTAATAAAGCCTTATATTTAGCTTATATTTTTTAGGGATGTTCATAGATCCGTTCTATTTACCATCTACACAGAAGGATTAAAAAAAAAAAGTACAAGGAAAAAGAAACAAGAAAGTCACAAGAATTCAAGTGGCCATCATCCAATGACGAATAACCAATATCAAAAAAAATAAGGCTCTTAACAAATTAGGTAATAAATTCTTCCCTATGTATATGTTTTCACCTCTTGATACATACACTTATCTTTATATTAGTAATTTGATCGTACTTTTAAAATCAGATTGTTGAATTTGAGATTTAGTATTATTTAAACTATTTTTATCCAAAATATATGTATGATATTATCATGATCGATCAATGAAGCATCAAGTATTTCTGTAAGGGACACATAGAGTATAAGAGTGCCTTTTAGTGATATCAGTAATGGTAATTTCTATTTTATGTGCATTTCATTCTTCCATATTTTTTTTGGTTATTTTTATCAAACATGATTTTATCATTGATTAAATACAGTTCTTACTCCAAGTCCAATTGATACACGACACCATGAATCAATATTATGATCAAATAATACACTAATTGTGGTACCTCTAATAGACAAACTGCCCATGATTGTGTCTACAATATTAAGAAGCATAGACACTCCTATTGGTGGAGATATCCGAAGATCATGGATAAACATAAAGTTTGGTGAGGCTATTACTGAATGTATTACACCATCAAAAACACAAGATAGGGAAAAAAAGGTGATGGATACTTATCCAACCAACAATAATGTAATCTCTCATTCTCCTGCGATCCCCTTCTGTACCCCACAGTTACATTCGATACAGATAAACAGTGGTCAGCTTACAGCATCACCCATCATTCCAAATCAAATAAATCATAGTAGACAAGACAAATGTGTCACAAATACTTTTTCCAATCAAATGAGGTGTGTATCAATTTATTACTGTTTGTTCAACATTTCGAATATACACTTACTCTATTAAAAATTTGATTCGTCTATATTTTTATTATTTAACTATCTACTAATATGAACTGATGAAAACTTATATAAGTAGTCTACAATATACTCTCCGTGGAATAATGGTATCTCAGACAAGCACACCAACATCAAAGACAAATGTTGGTAATGTTTCAAACTTTGCATTTTGAAAAGTTTCGTATATAAAAAATTATTTTAATCATTCACATTATCATTATGATCCAATTTTTTTTTTAAACTTTAGTAATGTGCAACGACCTTATATAATTGAGAGAGAACACCCACCCCCTCACCATCGTGGGGCGATTATCATCCTAAGGAAGCATTATCGTCAACAATAAGAGGAAACCATCAGAGGGATCAACTAATAGGTGATGTTATCTACTAATTAAATTTATACAGTTTAAATGATATATGTATGACCATTTGTTTAATTATATATATCTCTATTTTACAGGAAATAGTAAATCAATAAGAAAGACAGCTCAAGCATATGGTGGTCGATATATGAGTAAAGGACGCATGATACTACAATCACTTCAGAGTAATAGACTAGAATTTGATTATACTATTGATGTAAAGAACATGAGAGACAATGACGTTCAAATGTCAATCACAGATACAACAATACGTGTCACCCAAATAGGTACCTATGATACTTTGTTGTTGATATATATTATGTTTACGTTTAATACCCATATGATGATCGAAGAAAAATACACTTTCACATGCAAACTCAAAATTATATAGGTATGCCTACACCACAAGTTCTTAAAGAATCACGAGCTTCAAGAATTAATATTATCAGACAGAAGCGTCACAGATCTCACGACAAAGACAATGGTTAGTATGAGTAAGACATGCATACAATTTATATATTTATCTTTTTCGTATCTATAGTATTTATTTAATGTGACTAAACGATACAAAGAATACACCCTTGTATCATCGTGCAAGTAGGATCATGCAATCGTTACAATCAAATGTACTAGATTATCACAATACTGCTAATGTTGAGAATTTAACAGAAGTTGAAAATCAAATGGACATCATTGACCCATCGATAGAGTTAACCCAGACAGGTATGTGTGATAATTTATGATAATCATGCATGCATATTTTTATTAGCTTAAATACTATGATGTATGATATGATATCATTTACAACAGATTTGATAGATAAAGAAATGAATGACATAGAAACTAATACAATGTGTGAAAATCAGAACCGTAGCAACGATGATATACGTCTAGGTATGAAATAAATGTAGTATATTCTTGAACAACTCACTCTTACATACTACACATAAATATTAATCATATAATTTTATCGTAATGACCAGATACACAGACTATAGCCTATTATGATATTGGAGATCCCACATGAAATTGTGAGTTTTGTGGCACATTACATTGATATAATGAAAGGTTAAAAAAAGATAAGAGATCAAAGAAACCTAAGTTCGGGATGTGTTGTCATCAGGGAAAAATTCAATTGCCATTATTAGAAAATCCTCCCAATACATTATTGAATTTGTTGAATGGTACTGATGGGAGAATGAACAACTTTATTCAAAATATTCAGGCTTACAATATGATGTTTTCTTTCACATCACTCGGTCGTAAAGTAGATAACTCATTAAATATGAAACGAGGAATCAAGATGTTCCGAATGGGTGGTCAGAATTTTCACTCACTAGGTAGCTTGCTACCAAATGAAGGATCAGACCCTAAATTTACACAGATGTATATTTATGATACAGAAAATGAGGTATCTAATCGTATATGGGCATACAGGTAAACCAAAGTGATTTGATATACATTTATCTCAACTAATTGTCTCAAATTCCTTATTAAAAAATCTAACTTGCATAATACATCTATATTGTGAGGAATATTCTATCCATACTAAATTATGTCATTGACTGTATTCAATATTTCATATTATTGAATAATCTGTATTTTTTTATGCAGCCGATCCAAAGCAGGCACTGATAAACTGGATCCTACTATTGTCGAAGACTTAAAAAATATGATTGATGAGCACAATGACTTAGCAAAGGTATTCAGAAATGCAAGGGATCGTTATCAAAGCAACCTATTCACCAATGTAAAGATGAGGCTTATTACTAAACGTGGAGCTGATGGTAAGACGTACAACAAGCCTACTTCAAATGAAGTTGTTGTACTAATAGTTGGAGAAGTTGATAGTCTTGAGAATGAAAGGGATATTGTAATAGAATTTAAGTCTGGAGAATTACAAAGGATATGCGAAATTCATCCTGCATATCTCGTATTACAATATCCCTTTCTATTTTTATATGCCGAAGATGGATATAGAGATGACATCCTTTTAAGAGGATCAACCATAATTGAAACTGCTAAAAAAGTGAGAGTGTCAATGAGGAAATTCTTTGCCTTTAGGCTCATGGAGAAAAACGATGAAGCTCATACGTTACTCTTATCAAAAAAATTATTTCAATAGTTTCTGGTCGATGTATATACAATGATTAAGTCATCTAGATTGAGATATATCATGATGAACTAGACCATACTGAGAGTAGAATTGTACAAAGGTCTCACTAAGTGCGTCTTGAGCGGGGATACTGTTGGATAATTTGTGGGTAAACGTATAGTCCTGTCATCTTCTTTTACGGGTAGAGTAAGGTATATGTTTCAAAATTACCAGGATTGCATGTCGATATGCCTTTGGATTGAATATCCAGATTTATTTATCACATTTACATGTAATTTACGATGGCTTGAGATACAACGTTGTATTAAAGAAAGAGGTCTCGGTGCTGAAGACAGGCCTGACATTGTATCTAGAGTCTTTAAAATCAAATTGGACGAGCTTATTAGGGATTTAAAACAAGGGAAATATTTTGGAAATGTTCAATCAGGTATGTATATCCATTTTCTTAGCTTATATACAAAAAGTCAGACAACTGTACAACTAAGAGAGTAATTATATGTATTAATTGTTATATATATACTTTGTAATGTGTTATAACATTAAATCTTTTACAGTAGTATATACGATTGAGTTTCAGAAGCGTGGCTTGCCTCATGCACATATATTGTTATTCTTGCATCCTGGTCATAAATATCTCACCCCCGATGACATTGACAAGATAATATCTGCTGAGATCCATGATAAAGAAAAAAACCCTAGATTGTATGAAATCGTTGGGGATTGCATGATGCACGGTCCATATAGTCCTGCCAATGCTAAATCTCCGTGTATGATTGATGAAAAATGTACCAGACACTTTTCTAAGAAATTTGTAGATAGAACATCGATGGATGAGGATGGATACCTTTGCTACAAAAGGAGGGACGATGACAAGTTTATTGATAAGAATGATGTACTACTTGATAACATGTAAGAGTAAATATCATTTATCTATTATATGTCATGTTGTTTATCTGATTCAGATAAATTATAAACAAAAACTGTATTTAGTTAATTATATATACATTATTGAACAGGTTTGTTGTTCCGTATAACAAAGATATCCTTCTGAAGTATGAGGCACACACTAATATTGAGTGGTGTAACCAATCGAGAGTAATTAAATATCTATTCAAATATATAAATAAGGGGTTCGATCGCATCACAGCTACTTTTTACCAATCAAATGAAAACAATTCACAGAATCATTTGGTGGATGAAATTAGTATGTATTATGATTGCAAATTCGTTTCTGCATGTGAGGCAGCATGGAGGATATTTTCGTTTGACATTCACCACCAAGAGCCATCGGTAGAAAGGCTATCATTTCATCTACCAGATGAGCAGTTTGTTGTCTTTCAAGAGAGTAAAAATCTTAATGATGTTGTGAACTGAACAAGTATGAATTTGACTAAATTTCTAGCTTGGTTTGAGGCAAATAAAATATCCATATGCTGACATTTGACTTATGCTGAGTTTCTAGATTATTTTGTCTGGAAACAACAAACTAAAGAGTGGTTACCAAGGAAGAAAGGATTTTCATTTGGGAGATCATATTACGTTCCACCTGGGACTGATGAGTTGTATTATATGAGGCTCTTGCTGAACATTCAAAGAGAATGCCCAAACTATGAAGACATTAGAACAATTAATGGAGTTGTCTATGCTACGTTTAAAGCAGCATGCTATGCAATTGGTCTTTTTGATAATGATAATGAATTTATAGAAGGTATAAAGGAAGCTAGCAGATGGGGCACTGGCCATTACCTGAGGAGCCTATTCGTCACACTCCTACTATCAAATAGTATATGTAGGTCAGATCAAGTCCGGTAACAGACGTAGAAATTGATGTCTGATGATATTATTCATAGACAGCACAAACTATTCAATAATCCAGGTAAAACTTATTATGTTATGAAATAAATATATTTGATGTCGATATGAATTTGCTAATGTATATGCGACTTAATTATGCGTGCATTTTTCCCAAATTAAAATATTATCTGATTAACTATGCAAATATAATAACTCTGTCCCCATTTAATTTTGTCACAGGGCTATCTATGAGTGACGATGAGGTTAAAGAACACAAACTAGCAGATATAGAGAAGTTGTTACGAAACTATGGCAAAGGTCTGTGTGACTATCCACCAATGCCATTGGCGACTGATTTCGATGATTTATATGAAGATAATAGACTGATTCATGGTGAGACTATCTATGACAAGGATAAGCTAACAGAAGAGCACAGGTAATTATTCTCAAGTCTTACCTATGAGCAGAAGACTGTCTTTGCAAAAATCATGTCAGTTGTTTCTTCTGAGAATGGTGGTCAGTTCTTTCTTTATGGTTATGGTGGAACTGGAAAAACATTTGTCTACAGAACACTAATTGCTACTTTACATTCCAATTGTAATATAGTATTGACAATCGCTTCAAGTGGTATTGTATCACTTCTCCTTCCTGGTGGTAGAACAACACATTCCAGATTTTGCATCCCTCTGAATGTCAATGAGGATACATTTTGTAACATAAAACTAGAGACGTCTCTGTCAAAACTACTAGCTGCTACAAAGTTGATCATTTGGGACGAGGCCCATATGACGCATAAACATTGTTTTGAGGCATTGGACAGAACTTTTAGAGATATACTAAAACATACAGATACAGCAGCCGCATAGACACCGTTTGGTGGTAAAATTGTGGTACTAGCTGGGGACTTCAGACAAATACTCCCAGTTGTAAACACTGTATTTTATCCAGGTCTTTTGACAGTTAAAAATATATTTAAGAAAAATTAAATATAAATTAAATTTTTAATTAGTTTTTTTTTATTTGTTTGAGTTCTTATAATAAAAAAAAACCTAAGCTTAATCCATTGTCTTACCAAGCCCATTTTTATTTAAGCCTACTTGTTTCATTTTTGTTATTTTTCTTAATTATGTAAATAATTGATAAAAACATATAAATATATTTTGTAATCTAAAGGAGCCAATAGAAAAGCAATGAATATATTTTCTTCTCTCCCTATTGGTCTAATATTTGATTTATCATTTTTTAAGCAAATAACTAAATAAATAAAGTACATAGAAAAAGAAGCAAAAGGCTGGGCAACAGTTACATGGGGGCAAAAATGGGAATTGAGCAACAAAAAAAAATATATACGTACAATGGAGAGCAAAGAAGGAGGAGAGAGCATTCAATATAGAGGAAAAACATAAATAGTTACTTTGAGAGAGAGAACAAGAACTGAACAACAATAAGAAGACATTCAACAAAAGGAGTAGCAGAAATCAAAGGGGAAGAATCAAGACTAGAGCAAAAACCAAGTAAGATTAATTATCCCTTTTATTTTCTTTGATTTTCTTGATGTTCTTGCTGCTGCCCTATTTCATTTTTAGTGTTCTTGGACTTACTTGGTCATGTTCTTTTGTTTGATTCATCTTGTTCCTTTGATTTTCTTCTTGTTTCCTTGCTTTTTCTCCCTAAATCCAAAAATTAAAAATTTCTGGGCTGTGTTCTTGATGCTGTCCTGTTTTGTTCTTGGTGTTCTTGGACTGATTTGGTCAATTTCTTTTGTGGATTCATCTTGTTCCTTTGATTCTTTGTTGTTTCTTTGCTCTTCCTTCCTAAATCCAAAAATTAAAAAATTCTGGGCTATGTTCTTGTTGCTGCCCTATTTCATTCTTGATGTTCTTGAGCTGTCCTATTATGTTCTTACTTGATTTTAGTGGATTAGGCTGATTTAATGTTGGATTGTTGATCAATTGAGATAGTCTGGATAAAATGTTCATAGATTTTTGATTAATTGCAATTCTGGGCTGTTTATATTTTTTCTAGAAATTTTCTGCTCTAGTTGCCACTTATTCTTGATAAACTTTGGTCATTTGGTTCTTAGATGTCCATATTCGGTTGATATTTATGTTCCTACGTCATTTGTCGTTCCATTAATTGGTTTAGAAAAGTTTTTTAGGTTAATTAAGTGATGATTGAACCTTCATGTGAAAACTTGAATCTTTGAATGTTGTTAAAGCCTCTTTCATACATGCTAGATTTTTCTGGGCATAATTGCTGCTGTACCAACCCTAATTAGCTTGGAAATTGCTTGACTATAGCCTTTTGTTGGGATAATCTTTGTCAAATCTTTGTTCTCTTTTAAATCCTTGCTGCCCTGTTTTGAATTTAACTTAGTTTCTTCTTTTTGTATTTTTTCAGATTTTTTCCATGTGTACTTCGCTCCCAGTTTTCATTTAAAGTCGGCTATTTTTCTGCTCTGTCAAGACTTTTGATCTTCTCTGGCAGCATGTAGCTTTTTATTTCTCTCTGGAGTTATACAACTCCGAATTGCATGATTCTGATCTCTTTAGAATTATAAGATGTATTTATTTATTTTGTGTATTTTTCAGATTTTTTTCATGTCTACTTTGCCCCCAGTTCGCATTTAAAGTTAGCTATTTTTTCTGCTTTGTCAGTTTAGTTGATTTTCTCTGACAGCAGGTGGTTTTTTGATTCTTTCTAGAGCTATAGAGCCTTGATTTACATGTTTCTTGTTTCTTTTGAATCATAAGATGTCTATCTTCAATTTGTGAAATTTTCATAATTTTTGCATTTCTTATCGATTGTTTAAGGTTCTGTTCGGCCTGCTATTCGGGGTTTATTACTTACATTTTTTTAATTATTTTGGAAGTTATTCACTAGGTTAGTTCTCATGCATTGTGTGCACTATTCCAAGGGGTGTTTAGGGTTTGAATGTGTATTTTTGGTTGATTTTGTGTTATTCCTTTTGAGGCATATAGAGTTTAAATGTGTAGGTCAATTAGATAGATTTCTTCTAAGTCTTGCATAACCTATGTTTTGGTGTATTCATGAGCATCCTTGGATACAACTCATGGTATTTGTGAGTATGAGCAAATCGAAAAGTCCAACGAAAAGATACCTCGCCGCAAGCTTGGAGCAAGAATGACGGTTTATTTTTTATTTTATTTTTTTGATGTAAATTAAAATTTCTCGGTATTTAGATTTTGAGACAAGTTTTGTAATATTTAAAATCATGCATTTGCACTGCATATAGAAAGTATACATGTGTCGCGTAGTATCCGCATGTTCATTCACNAAGAATGACGGTTTATTTTTTATTTTATTTTTTTGATGTAAATTAAAATTTCTCGGTATTTAGATTTTGAGACAAGTTTTGTAATATTTAAAATCATGCATTTGCACTGCATATAGAAAGTATACATGTGTCGCGTAGTATCCGCATGCTCATTCACTTATCATGGAAGGATAGGGCGAGTTAGTCCTACATGGGATGTCTTTCTCTATCCGATCTAAGTGAAGGTAGCACCACCTTGGACGGTCGCTTCATGTGATCAAGGGGTGGAAGGATTTAGGTCCTGGTAGATAATTTATGCATTGCACGTTTAATTTTCTTTATTTTTATTTTTATTAGATATTATTGTAATAATTTATTATTCCGGGGTAAATAAAATGTACATATTTGGCCATATTCTGTTCGCACAATTAATTTAGGATAACTGTCTTTAGACGGATGCTGTGGGTTGCCTAACACCTTCCCCCACAGTATAAACAGACTCCCGAACCCTCTCTAATTCGCAGACCTTTGTTTCTTTTAATTAATTAAAAAAGGGTTTTTCAATTGTTCTCCACTTTCTTAATACAATTGGTGTCGACTCCAGAGTTTTTATTTTGAAAACTAAATCTCTTTTTATTCCGCCATCCGCGTCATAGCGACCTTCGGATACGTTGTGACACCAGTGATACCCAGTGGAAGTAGACAAGATATTGTTGCTGCGACTATCAACTCTTCTTACCTATGGAAACATTTTTAGGTGCTAATCTCAAGTTGAAATTCATTATGTATAACATTAGTAGAGTATGACTGTTCATATATTTTTTTTCCCAATTATGTGCAGGTCTTAAACCTAACAAAAAAATATGAGATTGGAAACAGGGTCTGTAGATCCCCACACAGTTGAACTGAGTGAGTTCTCCAATTGGATATTAAAGGTTGGTGACGGTGAAGCAGGAGATACGAATGATGGTGAAGCTGTTATTCAGATACCAGATGACCTATCCCTACGATGTAGCGGTGATCCAATTCATGATATTGTGGAGTCGACTTATCCTAGATTCTTGACAAAGATGCAAGATCCAACATATTGCCAAGAAAGAGCTATATTAGTCCCTACATTGGAAGTGGTAAGAAAAATCAATGATTATATGGTTTCTTTATTGCCTAGTAAGGAAAAGATTTATTTGAGTTCAGACAGTACGTGCAAATCATGGGGAAACGGACTAGATGATATTCATACACCTGAATTCCTAAATGATATCACCTCATCTGGCCTTCCAAACCACAGGTTAGTACTGAAGCTACGTGTACCTGTCATGTTAATAAAGAACATAGATCAGTGGAATAGATTGTGCAATGGAACAAGACTTATAATCACCCAACTTGGAGATATGTGCTGGAAGGAAAAGTTATTTATGGGAGTAACATTGGAAAAAAAAGTGTTCATACCAAGGATGAACCTGACATCCTCTGACAAAAAAATGCCTTTTAAATTACAGAGAAGACAATTTCCCCTGCAGGTTTGCTTTGCCATGTCAATAAATAAAAGTCAAGGCCAAACCCTTTCCTATGTTAGGTTATATTTACCAAAACCAGTCTTCAGTCATGGACAACTATATGTGGCTTTCTCAAGGGTTCGAACAAAGAGCGGCCTCAAAGTTTTGACAATCGATACAAATAAGAGTTCTACAACAAGGACCATAAATATTGTCTACAAAGAGATGTTCCATAAAATCACACAAAAAGGTACACCATAACTTAATTAAATCATGCCCATTAGTACACATACAAACACTATATATTTGATATCATACATTCCAATTATACCAATATTGCAGTTCCAGAGTCAGAGCAAGTTCATGTGAACTTAGACGAAGACGCTGACAGCACCAATCCCAATTATACATTATAGGTAATTACATTACAGTTTTTTCTTCTTCTTGCATTAGTTTAATGCACTGTTAAGTTACCTATGGATTCATGATTGATGCTTAGAATATATTGCATTACAGTTCAAAGAATGAAATCCGCAGTTGATATATTATATACAATAGATTTATATAATTTATGATTCCATGATCACCAATATTTTATCCCACGTCTACTTTCTGAGTCCCTCCCGTAACAGCCCGCGCATCGCGCGAGAATAATACTTGTAATTATAAAAGAAGAACCCTAATGCACCACACGCCGCCACGTGGCAATTCAGCCATGAATATTCACATTTAATACTCCAAATATAATAACCAAAATTGACTAATAAAATAATAATCAAAATTAGCAAATTGTGAATTTTGGTTTTCTGAAATTATGATATACTATCCCAAATTTTAGCCCTTTAATAAATGATGATTTGTCAATTGAAATTAAAAAATTAGGGTTTGGAGCTTATGCCTAAAAAAAAAAACTCTATATATAGAGTACAACATATGGTGCTCACTTCTATTGGGTCACAAATCTGTCAATCGTTTTTCTTCATCTGAAGAAGCTCTCAAGTATTTTTTTTTTTTTTATCTTCATCTCATGTGCTCGGTTTATATGATAATCTTTTGCTATTTCAATTATGAAGCTTTTTCAAATCATTTTTTTTTCTATTGTTGTAGTTCTCTATCTATTCTATTCTAATATATCTCTCAATCTCTATATGCATCCATTTTTCTATTTCATTAATCATTTTTCTCTCCATCTACTTCATTTTTAAAGGCAACAAGATATGCTCTTTCTCTATATTTTTTTGGTTGATGTAATTTTGTTTCGCAATATCTATTTCATTTTAATATATCTCTCAATCTCCTTATGCAATCGTTTTGTTATTTCATTATTATTTTTCCTCTTCATCTCCTCCATCTCCAAAGGCAACAAGGTATGCTCTTTCTCTATATTTTTTTGGTTGCTGTAATTTTGTTTCTCAATATCTTTCTCTATATCTCTTAATCTCCTTATGTATCTGTTTTACTCCTTCAATATTCCTTTTCCTCACCCACCATTTCCCCATCAACAAAGGAAACAAGGTTTACTCTTTCTCTATATACCACTTGTTGCTGTAATATTATGGATCCTTAAGATATATTTCATTTTTCTTCTTCTTTCTATCTCCTCAATCTCAAAAGGTAAAAAAGTTTGTTCTTTCTCTATACACTATTTATCTCTCTAAATGTATCTTTTTTTTTTTTTGTCAGCATCTCTAAAGGTACATAGCTTATATATATATATATATATATATATATATCACAAAAGTTCTCTATCCTCCTTAGTTTCTCCTTTGCACTTGATGCATAAACTATAAAAGAGAACTACTTGCTAAACAAGGGATGAAATTTTTTTTTCTAGATTATAATGTGCTTCCAAATGGCTGCAATTCATCATCACTGGTTCGTAGCCTCCTACCCAATTTTATTCAAATCATATGTCATCTTTCCTTTTGTTTGTTCTTGGCCTTTTGATCTTTGCAATAAGTCTAGCTGTCACATATATGTGAAAATTCTCTGGAAATTATAACATCCCATGAGATGGTTCTCATGAATGGAAAAAAGGTAAACATCCAAACTTTCTACTCATTTTTATTGATCCTTCTTATTCCATTTTTTTCCTTTTCTGATATTTTTTCCTTTTTATATGACAGTTCCTGCATCTGGACGCTCAACAGTTTTGGCTTCACAATGTAGGTAGATCTCTTTAAATTATATTGTTTCTTAATCTTTTTGGAGGTTTATTAATGATTTATTTACTTTTCTCCCCCTTCACAATGGAGGTTTACTGATGGGATATTATTTTCTTACTCAACAAATGATAATTCTCCTAGGGTCTAACCATGCAATTTCCAGGTAGACCGGCTAATGCATGGGTCATTACAAGTTAGGATTTAGAACCAAATATTCAAAATTATGCAGAAATTCTCATGTAGCTTTATTTCATTATGTACTTTATCTTTTGTGGTTGGCCTTATCAATAAAGAAAGAATAGGGATTTGTAGTCCTCCATCCGTGTAATCTTATTTCAAGTAAAATACTATTTCACATACCAAATTATGCCAACACTGTTCTATTTATGTACAGCCAAGATATCAATAAAAGAGATAGCAAATAAAGGGAGTCAAGGTTTGTATACCTGAAAAGAGTTGCTACTTTTTCATCCATTGTTATCTCTCCACCTCTTAATGAAGTAGATGAAAAGAATATAGCAACGATGACTGTATGTTTGTAATTTACCATGAGTTTTTGTTTTAGACATTTTCTCAAATGACAGCTGGGTGGCTCTAAGCTTTGGGGAAATTAAAATTTAAAAAACTGACAAGGACTGAGATCGCCCCTTTTGGATCTAAATAATTCACACAATGAATCATTTGAAAATTATACATTATTAGGTAAAAAAAATGTTTCAACTAACCAATTGCAATAATTTATTCAATGTCTGAACTCATGATAACAATGATTTTGCCTTTATTCTTATATTTTATTGAATCTCAAATGATACTATGATTGATTTTGCTAATAAATAAGTTCCATAATTTTTTTTTTCAAAATTTGAATTCCTATTCAATACAAAGATATTCAAAATTTGAATTTTGTTAATAAATAAGTTCCATCAACATTGAGTAATATTTTTAAAAATATTCTGAAATNCATTGAGTAACATTTTTAAAAATATTCTGAAATTATTGACTTGCCAAATTTATTGACAATCAATTAATTATAATTAACATGTGATTGGAATTACGATATATATGTTTTCAAATTAGCTAATTATTAAATGGTAATTATGTATTAGATTTTAAATTGGTTATGCCATATTGTTGATTTGTTCTTAGTCAATGCTAAAATAATGGTATAATTATGGAAGTAATGAAATTTAAATATTTAATTATTATTTTCATATTTATTTAATTTTAAATATACATGTCTATTGAAATTACGTTTTTGGCATACTTTGAATTTGAATTCCTATTTTAATGATGATTGAAATAAAATATTAAAATAATGAATTTAAGTCATAGATAAAATTAATTAGCATTAAAGATATATATCAATACACTTTGGTGCTTAATTATTTTTCAATCAATCAATTATGTAATTTTAAATTAATTTTGAATTTATATAATTTTAAAAGTCCCAAATGTAGGAAATTACATATTTGAGTTTCTAGCACTAATTCAAACCCTCCAACAATAAATGGTTTGCTTTTCAATCAATCAATTATCAAATCAATATTGAAAATTTAATTTTCATATTAAAGCAATCAGTCAAACATTTCATACAAAAATAAATGATAATTAATTTTTCCATAATTAATTTAGAAGTTGAAATTTCTCAAATTAAATAGTTATCAATCAATTATAATTGTCAAGTTGATTGCGCAACACTTAAATTTTTCTATTTATAATTATTTTTATATTTATTCATTTAAAACCATCCAGGAGAGTTAAAATATGGTAATATTAATTTTATTTATTAGAAAAAATAAATTTGTATTGCTAAACAATATGAAAAATCATAAATTTGTATTGCTGGATGATCAATAAGGAAACAAAAATAAGAAAAATTTTAAGTGGATGAAAAAATAAATATTACAACTAAATGAATCTATGCTTAGTTTTCAAAAGTTTCATTTTTACAGAGTAGAGCTTGAACACTGACTATGAAGTAAGATTACAAGCACAAATAAGTAAACTTATAAACTTTGATTTTTTATAAATTAATAAATATGAAATTAATATAAAAATAAAAATTTATATAATAATTTCAATCACATTTCGATTATAATTTATTGATTAGTAATAAATTTAGAAAAAAATTAATTTTAAAACTTTTAAGATTATCATTGTAGTTAAAATTACATTGAGAAAATTTTGGAAGTGAAATTCAACATTCATTTAACTGTCATCAATGCGTGACAAAAGAAAAATGTCTATTTAGTTGTCTTTTATTCTATATACATTTTGAAATGAAATTCTCTCATTAAGCAAGGTAATCAAGAAATTGATTTTAAAGTAATAAAAATATGCCTTAACAAGAAACAAACGGAAATAATCAAATTAAATTTAATGATTGCAATTAATACTCATTTAAATTAAAATTAAAATTAAAATTATCTAAAGTACATCAATTAGTCAATAATGTTATAAACTTCAATGATCAAATTTTAGAATTTTGAATTTCTATTCAATGAAAGAAATTCAAAATCCTAATTGTGCTAATAAATATATTCAATCGGCATTGAAGTGCAATTCAGAATTTTTTTGTGATTATTAACTTGCCAAATTAAATGTCAATTAATTAATTATAATTGACATGTGATTGGAATTGTTGTATATTCTCTCATTTTTTATTAATTTCGAATTGTTGTATTTGCTGAATAATTAAAATATAAAACATAAATTAGAAAAATCAATCTAAATTTAATGTCTTGATTGGTAAGACCAATTAGAAATTGAAAATTTTAATTATACAATGGAAATCAACAAAATCAAGGGATTGAGTTTGCTGAATTTTAATCACTAGGGTTTATTGAAGAGTAGTCTAACTATGTATATAAGTGAATCAAGGGTGACAAGTAGATTTCGGGTAGTTGATTCTTGGGATGGGAATAGGAACCAAATTATTTTACTAACCATTGTGGTTTCCACTTGGTAAAATTGTAAATGTGTCATTTGTCAAGTTCACAAGTTTATGTCTTAGTTATGTTATATTCTGTCAAATCCAGAATATAAGACTAAATAATGATGTAGAGAATTTTTTTGTGTATTTTGTGAATAATGGAGTAGAGAATTTTTTCTTATCTTATTTTATTGTCCTCTAGATGTTCCCAGTTATTTTGCCAACCAACACATCAAAGGTGGAATGACTATTTAGAATTTAACCTCTGGCATAAATGACCAAATAGAATGGTAATTTATATAACTTGTTATAATTTTACCTCACCCAGTACAAATAGAATTTTAACATGGGACTATGATAATTCACTACTTGGGCAATGGTGGAGGTAGAACCCAAAGGTCATTGGAGTTAATTATTTATACTTAAAATTTAATAATTGAATCACATAAATCTATACTTAATTTAAAATTATAAATAATAAGTTATTGGATTATGTTAGCTGCATTAAGCAAAAACTAGCAATTCCACCCCTTGTGCAATATAGAGTTCAACTACTTTATTCTAATAAGAATTTTCTTTTATGAGATTTAATCTGGTGAAAAATTTGGTAAGGTGACTCTGTCACGAGACTATCCTATATTATAATTTTATTTTAGATTTATACATAATAATAAGAGTAAAACCTTTTTTTCATTCTTGAAAAATGTTATTATTGACAATTTAATCTTTTATTAATTTTTGGTGACAATTTAGTCCTTAAATTTGTATTCTGTCAGATAATTTAGTCCTCCGTTTAGTGACGTTAAGTGAGGTAAGATAGAAAAGTCCACATGGCACGTTAAGTGATGACGTGACAGCTTAAAAAAAATGCTAACACTTAAAAAAAAAATTTCTCTCTCCGCTATCTCTCTCTCTCTCTCTTTCCCATTTGCCCCTCCCTTTCTCTGCAACTCCCATCTGTTGATTAACAATGTTATAGTGACCACAACGGCCATTTTCAATGGTCGGTGATCATGCTAGGGATTGATTAGTTCTTCAATTCATCTTCTCTCGTTGATTATATGTTTTACATGCATGTTCTTTGATAAGTACATGTTCCTAGATAGCAGCTGATTCATCAAGATAATGTATGAAAAAATGATGATAAAAACATTGCCACCAAGGCTCTTTGTAGTGTCTTTAAGACTCCCAGCAAAATATCGTTGCAAAACTTCAAGACTAATTGAGTTCTTAGTTTTTCCATGTTTTCTCTTTGAGGGTTTCTTTATGTTTTTGGTTTCCAAGGAAGAGACCTGATCAATGCTTCCACCTGTATTATCAACAAGAGTCCTTTCACCTTTTATGTCATCAAAGTACATCATTATTTGTTGTTATGATGAATCTAGTAGCTCCATTTCCCCCACCTTTGGCGAATGTCAGGTCTAGGCGGTGATTTGGTAGATTGACTAATTGGAATAGATTCAAACCTTGAATAAACGCTTTTATTTGTTGCTTCAATTATTTCAATCGAACCATACTCCTCAAGTTCTACACCGCTAGCAATCTTAAGACTCTGGAAATGTTGTTTCATTGTTGCCAATATGGATTCCAACAAAGTCTTCTATTCATAAAAATCTGTGATCTTTGGAGGCAGAAAAAACTCTAGTATATAATCATCATTTTTAGTATGACTGCTTCTTAAACAAATTGCAAAACAATTGGTTATCCCAAACATGAGTGTGTTGCACCAAGGGGTATTCGGTTTTGCAGAAGTGGGTAATGTTCCCACAGAAGCACATGTCATGGGACAAATATGCCCTCCCAGCAACCCCTTGACCTTGTTGTAGGTGATGCTCAACACAGGCCTCACGGAAACCCCAAATATAAGCATCTATGATGTAGAATGCTACATCACTTGTTGACATGCAAACTTGTCCCATGCAGCTACCATCGAAGCTAGAGCAGCTCTTCTTCAGACCACCACCATGGGCAAGAACACTACGATGCCGGCAGGGAACCCATATTTGGGCCAAAGGTAATTTATGAGTTTCACACACCACTGTTAGGTGACTCAGGATAAGCTGGGATGTGAAGAACATTGAGAGGGTTGCATGCATGGCAAGAATGAAGAGGGGGGGTATAGGTGACTTGGGGTACACATAACTCACTGAGTCATGCAACTCGGACTAGGTCAATTGGACGTGGCCACTATTTTGCTATATTTCTGTTCTTGACTGGGACCTATCATCCTTCAAGTGCATCAACGTAGGTTTTCACATAATCGTGGTTAACAATGTTCTTGGTTTCTCTTACTTTCTTAATCACGCTTTCATGGGTTGCCTCCTTCAATTCTTTCACTGTCATCATAACAAAGGCAAGCACAAAAGCATTTCTGCTGAAACCTCTTGGTAATGGAGGCACCATCTTGTTCCTTGTGTCAACTGTGAATTGCAAGCATGCCATCTTTTCTTTCCTCAGTCCTAAAGCTTTGGTCCTTGCCTAAATTCAAATAAGCATTGCATGAAATGTAGTATTAACCATTTGAGACTAATGAGAGATGAAAGTGAGGATGGCGGAGAGAGAGAGATGAGAGTGAGAGAGAGAAGGTGGAGAGAGAGAGAAAGAGAGATGGTGGAGAGAGACAGAGATGAGAGAGAAATTTTTTTAAGGTGCCACATCAACAGATTTTTTTTTTAAAAGGTGCCACATGTACTTTTCCATCCAACCTTACTTAACATCACCAGACAGAAGACTAAATTGTCTGACGGAATACAAATTTAAGGACTAATTGTCACCGAAAATTAATGAAGGACTAAATTGTTGGTAATAGCATTTTTCAAGGACGAGAAAAAGGTTTTACTCTAATAATAATGATAATTTGGATGACACATGGCTACTCTAATCAGGTTCCAATTTCTCTACCATGTTCAAAAATAGATGGGTGGTGTGAGTAGGGTTTGGATAATTGTTAAGTAGGATTGAAAGGGAAAGGGAGCAAAAATAAATTCAAATTGTAGTACCCTTATTGAATCATACTCTAATGCTTTAGAAAGCTTAAACACTTAGCTTTAGCAAGTTACTTAGTTTCAAATTTTTTTCTCCTATGAATTAGAATGAATCAAGCATTTCATGGCTAAGTTGGGTACTAAGGGTCTGAATGAGTTTTTATTATCCTTTTTGTGAAAGGTAGAATTGAGACACATTCAATTCTATTTTGAGGTAGTGAAGATTACAAGTATACTATAAAACTTTAGCAAAAATATCCAATTCTATTTTGAGAAACTGTCAAGCAAAATCTATTTCATATTTGTAAGGAAGGCAGAATGCGTGGGTATATTAATATGGCATAGTCTTGGCAATTAATATGAGAAAAAACTATATCATCTTATGCATACTGTAATTTCATGTTGACCACTATAGGGCACATTTTCTGAGTGATTTTATGGGGATATCGCTGTTGGAGCAACCTAACAAATACTATTTCATGGTTTGGTGCTAGAGTTTGTTCTTGAGGAAGATTCCTCTATTTTGACTATATTGGAGAAGTTATATACCTACAAATCAAGGGTAGTAGTTAATTCCTCTCTTATCCTCAAATTAATCTAAAGTTGTAAAATTTGGATTTATGAGTCATAATTTTGTCTAAGTGAACAACTCATAGCAATTTAAAAAGATCAAAAGGATACTTTTGTTAACGATTTCTCCAGGTGTTCCAATCCTATCAAGTGAGTGATGTCTTCCATCCTTATTTGAGATAATTGTGAAAGAAGCATAGATTTTTATCTCTTGCTTTGTTATTTTTATTTTTTTAAGTGTGTAGTGCATAAGTAGAAGTGGCACAACAGAATAAATGATTCAACAAGGAAGTATTTAGCTCAACATATTTTTTCTACAAAATTGTAAAATCGAAGATAGCTTCGGATTTGACTGTCTTTTGGACTAGATAAGTTTATAAAATATAAATTTTTTGTTGCCTAATAATAATAATAATAATAATGAAGACATGAGCTAATAATTATGTTCCAAATTTCTTGTCTTATTTAAAGGTAAATAGGTGAGATGATAGGGTTTGGGAAGTTGCTAATTGGATGTAACAAGAACGGGTAATATAAAGTTAATATCTTCAAGCACTAATTCTCTTTGTTATCTTCAATTTTTTTATTTTTAATTTATACATAGTACTAATATATAATAATTAGGATGGCACAAGTATAATTATATTTTAAATTCCCAAAACTATTTAAAGGTAAATGAGTGGGCTGATAAAGTTTCGATGGTTAATATTTAGGATAGAATGAGGACAGATAATGAAATAACAAAATAATGTATGCCTAAAATTTAAGTACATGTAAGAGTCCTAATACATACATACATACATACAAATATATATATATATATATATATATATATATATATATATGCAAAAAGGATGTTGTACTAATTGTACAATGCAACATGTAATATTACAACCAAAAGCCTTAGAGGAAACTACAAATTATTGGAAGAGGGATGGCAACAAAGTGGTAATTGATGATAATGCTGGGAGGAAGCCTCCGCTAGAGTATATGATACTGCTAGAAAATAATTGTTTGTATTGCCTGTAAGCCAAGCGTTAAAGCACTCAATTGTTGCTATTGTACTTTGAATTCCTAATCAATATCTATTGTTGTATCATGTTGTTCATGTTCTAAAGGATATCCAACACTATTGTTTGAACTATAATTATAAATTCAAGTATAAGATAGGCAATAGGTTGAGGTGCAATAGTGGATTGTGCCGCCATTGCTGGCCCACGCATCAGCGTAGGAAAATCCTCTAGTATTTAATTATTGCAAATTATTTTCTTGGTCCATCAGACTCATACCATAATTGTGCCTCACTTGGTTCTAATGGAATTTGAACACGTCACCTAGAGTGCACAAAGTTTAACCATTGGGGAATCTCTAAGAGGATAATTGTTGTGATTTATGAATATTAGTAATTATACAAATGCCATTCGTACATAAAATTAACGTCTTAAGGCATTAACTCTCTTTGTTATCTTCAATTTTTCAACTTGAAATTCATACATTGTAATAATACTAATTGAGGTGGCACAAGTATTATAATTAAGTTCCATCTAGAAAATCTAACTCTATATATCTAATGGCAATAAAAAAAAGGGGGGTGGGATGGTAGGGTTTGGGTAGTTGATAATTGTCATTTTTTCTTCAATATTTTAACTTTAAATTTATACATAGTATAGATGACATAAGTATTATAATTATAAAGAGAAATTTCCAGTCCTTTGATTTATGGGTAAATGGGTGGGATATAGGGTTTGGGTAGTTGATCATTGTGATGGAATGAGAACGGGTAACATAAAGTGATGTTTGTTCTTTTATTAACATTGAAGTTAATGTCTTAAGGTCTTAATTCTCTTTGTTATCTTCAATTTTTTAACTTTAAATTTATACATAGTAGTAGTAATAATAATAATATATTATTATTATGAGGACATGAGCTTATAATTATGTTTCAAATTTCTTGTCCTATTTAAAGGTAAATAGGTGGGATGATAGGGTTTGGGTAGTTGCTAATTGGATGGAACAAGAATGGGTAACATAAATTTAATGTCATCAGACACTAATTCTCTTTGTTATCTTCAAATTTTCAACTTTAAATCTATACATAGTAATAATATATAATAATTGGGATGGCACAAGTATAATTATGGTCCAAATTTCCTGACCTATTTAAAGGTAAACAAGTGAGTTGATATAGTTTGGGTTGTTAATATTTGGGATAGAACGAGAATAGATAATGAAATAACAAAATAATATATGTCTAACATTTAATTACATGTAAAATCCTAAAAAAATATATATATATGCAAAAAGGATGTTGTCCTAATTGTACAAGGCAACCGGTAATATTACAACTAAAAGTCTTAGAGCAAACTACAAATTATTGGAAGAGGGATGGCAACAAAGTAGTAATTTATGATAATGCCGCGAGGAAGCCTCCGCCAAAGTATATGGTAATGCTAGAAAATAATTTTTTGTATTGCCTATAAGCCAAGTGTTAAAACACTCAGTTGTTGCTATTTTACTTTGAATTCCTAATCAATATATGTTGTTGTATCGTGTTGTTCATGTTCTAAAGGATATCCAGTATTGTTTGAACTATAATTATAAGTTAAAGTATAAGATAGACAATAGGTTGAGGTGCCATAGTGGATTGAGCCATTGCCGCTAGCCCGTGCATCGGCACGGGAAAATCCTCTAGTCTATATAATATTAAAAATAGAATGCACAATGTGAAGCTAACAATTGTCTCTATCAATGTGATGACAAGTGGCAAGCTATGTGAATTTTTTTTCATTATACATCACTTTAAAAATCATCTAAATATGTGAAGCATGTGTGATTTATAAATTAAAAATATGAAATTAAAAATTTAATTTCATGAAATTAATGTACTTCCATATTTATAATTTGTCACATTTTATTTTTTGATGCATAAATTAAAACATAAGATGTTAAGGGTGACACAATAAAGAGGGCATGGTCTGATTAACAATAGAACATGATTTCTGGGACATACATAACTGTAACTACATAATGTATTTTACGTTTTTTTTTTGAATTGTTTGTTATTAAAAATAAATGTAGCAGCATAATTTAAGGAAATATGGGCAATTTAAATGTAATTAATGTGTTTTTGTTATATTTGATATTTGATATTTGATTTTTAATTATATATTTACTTTATACAATCAAGAGAAGAATTTTAGGGTTCGTATACAAAACCTAACAGATAGTTGGTTATTTGTATTAGGGATCAATATTTCATACTTTTCTATAACCAAGAATTAGGAGGATCACTTGCCAAGCCTCTTCTTAGCCGCTTACAGCCAATTTGTTCGAAGAGTCTTAAGGTATGTTTTCTTTTCCTAAAATTCTTGGTATTAAATCATATATATACGAATATGTGAGGCAAACATTCATAGGTTGCAAACTCATGTGCCCTATATGTGTTTATTTTCTTGTAAATCTAAAAAATAAAAAGGTCCATGCTTTCAAGAATTCACTCTATTTTTCCCTACCAATATCTTAAAATGTATGTTTTGCCTATGTTGCATTCAATTTCTTTGTAGTTTTCTTGAAATTCTTGGTATTAAATCATAGGTATACAAATATGTGAGGCAAATATGCATAGATTGCAAGCTCATGTACCCTATATGTATTTGTTTTTTCGTAAATCTTAAAAAAAAAAAAAAGGTCTATGCTTTCAAGAATTCACTCTATTTTTCCCTACCAATATCCTCAAAGGTATGTTTTGCCTATGTTTCGTACAATTTCTTTGCAGTTTTCCTGAAATTTTTGGTATTAAATCATATGTATACAAACATGTGAGGTAAACATGCATAGGTTGCAAGCTCATGTGCCCTATAAGTATTTTTTTTCTCATAAATCTGGAAAAAAAACCTTTCATCCTTTGAATGTGTCACTTTATTCTTCCCTACCAATATCTTTGAAGGGGATGCAAGACGGAGTGTGTTTAAATAATTTATATTTGTAAATACACATACTGAAATAACTTAAAGTATACAATTTTTCAATTTATGGGAAATAAGTACAACCAATATATCTATCATTTTGTTTTTGTTTTTGTGTAAATATGGTTTTGACAAGATCTATGGCTAAGAAAATGATCTTGAAACATCCATACCACATTGATACGTTTGAACTCTGGTTGAACCCAAATAGCAATGTTTTTCGTGCCACAAAAAATATGACTAGCATGCAAGATTGTTTTGATGTGCAAATCACAAAACAAGTTATGATAAGCAAATCAATGGTGAGAATTAGATCCCACCTTGATTATACTTAGACTGTTGCACTGATGAAATATGATATAGATTGATAATATTAATCTATCCATCTTTTTTTAGAATTTAGATTGTGCCAACATATCAGATTTCAAGGGAACACATGAAGGAGAGAGGGGGTGTCTTAGAGTTGGAATCAAGAATAGTTATTTGGGGACAAAAATGGGTTGTGTACTATTGGTGTGATCAAAACCTGCTTGGCTATGCTATCTCCCTTTGATTTGAAATGGAGAAGTTCATGGAAGACAACAATTTGAACATCGGATATGCTATTTTTTTTTTAAAGTGAAAAATGACAGGACCCTCATATTTTCGATTATCTGAAATTATTAATTATTGATGTACAAATGAAACCAATAAGCGGTGATATTGCTAATGAGTTTGAATCATTATTTTTAAATCAAGTGACATTGTCCACATAATGGAATATTGTATAGAACTATTAGAATTACCTACTCCTTTGTTATTATATAAAAATGCAGGTATTAAGGTTGCAATATAGAGTGAACTCACATAAATTGAAATATGAACTACAAATAACAAATAAGTTTGCACTTCTTTTAAGTGTCTATTAGACATATGTAGTATCTTCTATTAATACTAAAAGGATAGTTTTTGAAGTATAATAATTAACATAGTACAATCATATATAAAATATGAAAAATCTATCATAAAATAATGTCACGGTATGATTATGTATCTTTCCCACGAATAGTTTTGAGTGAAGCAAAAATGATGTAAGTAAAGACAAAGCAATTAGTTAACTCAGACTAGCCTTAAATTAGAATTGTCCAGAATGTGTCTAAAAGAGGGCATGTAAGGAAGGAAATTAAAAAGACTCCTCCAATGGTGAGTTCCTATATAAGAAAATCATGAAACCAATTGGCCATAACATCACATTATAAAGCTTGATTAAAGACTAAAATTGGGGTTCAAGATTGAGGAGGGAAGCTTTTAACAAAATTATAGACAAATATTAAAAATCATGGCTTCAAAGTTATTCCATATTGATATTTATGGTCATTAATTTTATGATGACCTAATTGACAAGTAAAATGAATCCAAGTTATTTCCTTGGTATTGAGATTTTGAGGAAATTAAGAGATTGATAAGAAACCTACATAACTTTGAGTTTATTTTGACTGTTTAAGGATTGAAAATTATCATTGATTGCTCATAAAAGTTGGGAAAAATTTAATGTCCAGTAAGGGAAGACTAATAAAGCCAATTTCATAGATTGATGAATTGCTGGGTATTTGGTCCTTCAAATACTAGAATGTAATATTATATTAAATTACACTATAGTCAATAACACATTAATGAGTTCCTATATAAGAAAATCATGAAACCAATTGGCCTTGGCATCCCATAACAAAGCTTGATTAAAGACTAAAATCAGGGGCCAAGATTGAGGAGGGAAGCTTCTAACGAAATTATAGACAAATATTAAAAACCATGGCTTCAAAGTTATTCCATATTGATATTTATGGTCATTAATTTTATGATGACATGATTGACAAGTAAAATCAATCCAAGTTATTTCCTTGGTATTGATATTTTGAGGAAATTAAGAGATTGATAAAAATCCTACATAACCTTGAGTCTATTTTGACTGTTTAAGGATTGAAAATTATCATTGATGACTCATAAAAGCAAGGAAAAATTTGATGTCCAGTTAGGCAAGACTAATCAAGCCAATTTCAGAGATTGACGAACTACTGGGTATCCATTTTCTTTAATTATCATAATGTAATATTATATTAAATTACACTACAGTCAATAACACATTAATGATCAAATAAGTAGGTTTTGTGTGTAAAACTATTATTTCGTTACATACAAAAAAATCATCATAAATGAAAAAATATGCTGTAATTAGGGGGATAAATCAAACAATTACCACTATTCTATCAGTTAACTTTAATTCTATTTGGCATCATAAATAATAATAATATTCGGTCAACTATAACAACTATGAACCTACGCTTGATATGTACATGATTACATATGTGTAATTGATTTTTATAATTGATTCCTAATTGAGATTCCCTTCTCAACAAAAATTATGTTTCACAAAGATTCAACTTACCAGATTTGTTTGATTTGTACCATTATAAATTTTCCTTAATTAACAATAATGGAATCCATGAACATATCACCCTTAAATTTGAATTCAGCAATATATTTAAAGGAATCAATTACATCATATAGTACTTTACATTATTTTATAATTATGCGTCATATTAATTTGTAAATTGCAAATCCTTGGACGATGCTATATATTAATACGTGCATAATTTGAGGCTCAATGGAGTGCATGCTTTATTTTGTCCACTAATTTGAGATACTAATTGAGATCTTTTAAATATTGTGTTTTGTCAAATAAAGAGTAACAATATGTGTGCTTGCTAACTATTTAAATCAAGGCCCAAAAGGAACAACTGTGTGTGAGAGTACCTTGGCGTGACATTCAGAAAGTTCTGCTACATCTTTTGTATAGTGCAAAAACTTAGTAAGTAGTCAAAATCGTAAGTAGTCAAATTTTGTATATTGCAAAAACTCATACATCTTCTTTGTTGTAGGAGTACTAAGTATTTTAACAAATATCCCTCTCCTTATCCAGGACGGAATGACTACCAAATTAATTGATGTATATGACATAACCAAGGATCTACTCGGTTGGAAGATTAAAGTGCGTGTTGTTCGTCTTTGGAAAGTTCCCTCATACAAAAGAACAAGGCTGGAGGAGGAGATCGAGATGGTCCTAGTCGATGAAAAGGTTTGTTCATTACTTCAGCAATGTATTTTAAGCATAGATCACAAGAATTTCTTACACTGTCTTCTTATTAGGGTGGCAAGATTGGTGCATACGTCAAAGAGATTTGTGTTTACAAGTTTAGAAATCTTATAACTGAAGGCCATGTATATTTTATGGACACGTTCATTGTTGAGGACAACAAGGGTGACTACAGAGTCACACCTCATGAATTCAAATTGATATTTAGGTTCGAAACACAGATGAAAGAGACCATAGGTGTAGATATTCCCATGTATGGTTTCAATTTTATGGGCTTCAATGATATTAAAGCTCATTGGCTGGTTGAGGAAGAATATAGGTATTGGTTTGACCTCATTGGTATGCTAAGGTCGATTGGTGAAATTGAGGAAATGATGAAGAATGGGAAGCCAGTAAGGTACCTCTTTATTACGCTTAAGGATTTGAAGTAAGAACCACTCAAACTATCCTTTTATGTATTGTTTTATAATTAATAGGAATTGATGCCGTAATTTATTAATGTCAATTTNTTGACCTCATTGGTATGCTAAGGTCGATTGGTGAAATTGAGGAAATGATGAAGAATGGGAAGCCAGTAAGGTACCTCTTTATTACGCTTAAGGATTTGAAGTAAGAACCACTCAAACTATCCTTTTATGTATTGTTTTATAATTAATAGGAATTGATGCTGTAATTTATTAATGTCAATTTATTTTGGTTTCAAGTAAGTGTACCACCAATGTTACATTATATGGGAACTTTGCTGAGGAAATGCTATCATATGTGAAGAATCATGCTGCTGGCCCTATTGTTATTGTGATCTATTTTGCTAAGATTCGTAAATTTGGGAAAAGTAAGTTGTTTGACGATGATCACACATTTCTAATTGCCCAATGATTTTGAATTCCTACTACTTCACATTTAATGTAGTGGTATCATATTAATGTTATGTTGGTGTATTTTTTTAGATAATATAAATATGTTCAACGCATTCTGGGCTACTAAATTGATGATAAATCTGCATACTATGTCGGAGATCAAGAATTTTCTTGAATGGTTAGTATGCCTCATTATCATGAATCTTTTTTGTCATGAATTTTTCTCTCGCACAAAATCTTAGGCCAAAGTATATGTGATATATATTGTATCAATGTTGAGGCAAAGGAGGATAGTTTCTCTCAACAACTGACCCAAATTTCTAGTCAATCAAATAATTCATTTGAAGATGAATTCCTTAACCCCAATGATCGTCTGACAGTTAGTGATTTGTTTGCATGCGAGAAGGTTAGTGTTATATTAATTAAACAATTTATTTCAAAATAATATGTATGAGACTATAATATTTTATTGGAATGTGTTCCAATAGGGTAATTACATTATCAAAGCTACAATCATAGACATCAAGAGTACTCAAGATAATTGGCATCTATTGAAATGTCATGATCACAATGTTGCTGTCATGATTGACGACGATGGTCGTTGTTATTGTAGAAATCACTCTAGCCATATAAGAAATCATATTGCAAGGTTTAGACATATTATTACATAATTTACTATAATATTGTACTAGATTATCAATAAATTTGCCAATAATCCAACAATAAGATACTAACATGTTATGTAATGTGTAATTTTAGGGTATAAGTCCGTGTGATGGATGATGAAGGCACCACAAGCTTTGTTTTGTAGGACTGGGATGTTGAACAATTTGTCAAAATGAGTGTTTTTGAGATGAGGGATAACTTTTTGAAAGTGCATTTTTATGTATAAAAAGAAATGCTCATGTTTACCTTATACTTTGTATACCATTTTACTTATTCCTTATGATTTATCCCAACAAAAAAAGGGCAAATAACTTTGATGAGGATGAAGCCTACCCTCGTGAGCTCATTAGCTTGGTTGGCAAGACAATGCTTTTCAAGGTTTTCGTGAAGAGAGAAAATATAACAAGGCAATTCACTACATACATTATACGGAAGACTAACAGTGATCCAACATTGTTGAAAAAATTTGACAGCTATTTGGGTGAAGAACAAGTAATCCTTTTTAACTCTTTTTTGTTTACTGTTTTGCACTTCTAAATATAAAATATTCATTTACGTTATTTACTGCTATGTGTAGGACAAGGTTAATGAACCTTCAATCCTTGAGCTTGGTGGGAGTCAAATAGATATCATCGATGCCGAAAAAATAGGGAGGGAAAGACATTTTTTGGGTATGCCTTAGGTGAATTTGTGACACTTGAAAAGAGAGCTTTGAACATGATCCAACAAAGTGATCAAGAAGAAGCCCCATTTACAAATTCATCTACCAACCTAAAGAATAAGATGGTGAAGATAAATGATTCTTGATAGAAGTGTGAATTTAAGTTTTCTTATAAATTTGTGTTTTTTTTTTAATATTACTTTTACAGACATGGTTTGTGTGAAGATTTTGGATCTTTGACTTTCAGTAAGCAAGATTCCATAATGTAGTCTAATTTACCATAGAACCTGCATACAGTCTTGAACCTTGGTGTTATATTTCATATGAAAATAAAATACTTTTGCATAACTAAAATGAACCAATAAACCTAATTGAAATTAATCTTTCTATTTTTTGTTCTTGAAAATTTACATAAATACTTTGCTAAGTTACAAGTTGTATGTAAAAAGAAAACACAAAGGTTTGCTATGAGGAGTACCAGAGTTACTAGAATGAAAAAACCACATTACAATATTTGCAAATGGGCATAAGAAGAGGGAAAGTACATGAATGGGCAAAATCAGAAAGAAGCTAAGTGTCAACCAAGAAGCATTGATAGTATTCTCCAATTTTAAAACCCTAATCATTTGTTACCCGATTAAAGACAGCATCGTGTGCCCTAGCATAAATTGAAATGGCGAAGAGATTCAATGTTTGTTGGTGGAGGCTATGGAAGAGCCTTGGACCCTGTGATGATCAGCTCTTGAATAAGTGAGACACAGGTTGCAACACGGTCGTGTTCACTTATAAATAAGGGCGTGTTCACTGAAGGCATGGGCGTGTCAACTGGGGCAAATCACTGGAAGTAAGACACAGGACATGAAAGATGTAACATGGGCGTGTGTACTCAAGAACACGGGTCGTGTTCGAGCTGAGGAACTGAAGTGAGCCTCTGGACTGCAAGCATGGGCTCAGACACGGGCAAGAGACTTAATGACACAGGGCGTATCACTTAAGTGAAGCCTAACACGAGGGCATGTCACAATGACACAAGCGTGTTCACACTCAAAACACGGGCAAGATAATGAGTGACAAGGGACGTGTCACTTAAGTGAAGATCAGGGCCATAAGACACAGCTCGAGACATAGCCATGTCAAGGGCGTGTTGTGTCTCTGAAATCAGTTAGTTAGTTAGTTACTAGCTACAACCGACTCTCTACTGATGTATATATATAAGCGTGGGATGTGTGAAGGGCAGAGAAAGGTGTGATCAGAGTTTCTAAACTTGTCAGAGAAGGAAAGAATCAGAGTGATAGAGAGAGAAAAGATTGAGTGAGGCTTGGGTTTCTTATTGCATATGCTGTAAGGTTCAAGAACTGGAACCAAAGGGAATTCTATTGTAAGGAAGATCCAATCTTGATGATGATAATCATAGTGGAATGCTCTCTCCCGTGGATGTAGGCTGAATTGGTTGAACCACGTAAATTCTGGTGTTGTTCTTCTTAATTTTGATTTACTGCTCTATTGGTTTCTGGTTTATTTTTGTTCTTGCATTTACTAGTTTGGTTTGTCAATTGGTTGCATAGGTTACGAAATCTCTTACAATTGGCACCGTTTGTGGGGAGAGAATTGAAGAAGAGAGTTGTAGCCATGGGAACAACTAAGTATGACATTGAAAAATTATCTGGTTCTAATGATTTCAAATTGTGGAGGATCAACATGCAAGCCATTCTGGTGCAACAAGGATTGGCTGAGGCATTGAAGGAAGAATCTTCATTATCTGAGTCTCTATCTAAGAAAGAAAAGAAAGATATGCTGGAGAAGGCCAAGAGTGCAATAATCTTGTGCCTTGGGGACAAGGCACTGAGGGAGGTAGCAAGAGAACAATCTGTTGCTGCAATGTGGCTTAAACTTGAGTCATTCTACATGACAAAGTCACTCGCCAATCATCTATTCATGAAGCAGCAATTGTATTCTTTCAAGATGACTGAAGAGAAATTGCTCACTGAGCAAATTGCAGACTTCAACAAAATTCTTGATGACTTAAAGAACATAAAAGTCAAATTAGAGGATGAAGACAAAACTCTAATTCTGCTCAGTGCTATACCAAAAGCATATGAGCATTTCAAAGATGCTATGTTGTTTGGAAGGGAGCAAACAATAACCCTTGATGAAGTCCAGTCCTCAGTTTGAGCTAAGGAGCTTCAAAAGAAGCAAGACATGAAAAAAAAAAAAATAACCATGGGAAGGGGCTGAACGTATCAAGGGGCAAACCTGAGAAGAGAAGCTTCAATCGGGGCAAATCAAGATCAAAATCTAAGAATCAACAGCAAACCATGTACAAGTGTTTTCACTGCCACAAGAAATGTCATTTCAAGAAGGATTTCCCAAAAAGGAAGGGTAAGGAGTTTAAGAAACCTCAAGATTTAGGAGATGCAGCAATAGCCACAGATGGCTATGACACTACTGGGGTCTTGGTAGTTTCAAATACTGAGACTAAGAAGGATTGGGTGCTGGATTCTGGTTGCACATACCACATGTGCCCAAGGAAAGATTATTTTGAGACCATAGACCTGAAAGAAGATGGAGTGGAGCTGCTGGACAACAACAAATTATGCAAGGTGCAAGGCATGGGCTCAATCAGATTCAAGATATTCAATGGCCAAGAAATCCTACTGCAAGGAGTGAGGTATGTACCTGAACTCAAAAGAAATCTCATATCTATAAGCATGTTTGATAGCTTAGGATCCTCTACTAAGATTGAGCATGGTAGTATGAGAATCTCTAGTGATGCACTCATAATTGCTAAAGGAATTAAAATGAATGACTTATATATTCTTGATGGTTCTACTATAATTGCACAAGCTGCTGTTGCAAGTCACACACTCCATGATAAAACTAAACTGTGGCATATGAGGCTAGGACATGTTAGTGAGAGGGGTTTGGTTGAATTAGCAAAACAAAATCTGCTAAATGGTGATAAAATAAATAAACTAGACTTTTGTGATCAATGCATATTAGGAAAGGCTCAAAGGGTTAATTTGGGGTTGGTATGCATAATGCAAAAAGTCCATTTGAGTATGCACATTCAGACCTCTGGGGTCCAGCAAGAACAAGGACTCATGGAGGGGGGTTTTATTTTCTCGCCATCATTGATGATTACTCTAGAAGAGTGTGGATTTATATCTTGAAAAATAAGAGTGACACATTTGAAAAATTCAAGGAATGACACACACTCATAGAGAATCAAATGAGAACTAAACTAAAATTTTTAAGGACTGACAATGACATGGAGTTTCTTTCAGAGCAGTTTAATAAGTTTTGCAAGGATAAAAACATACAAAGGCACAAAACAGTAGCAAGAACGCCTCAGCAGAATGGCTTGCTTGAAAGGATTAATCGAACCATCCTTGAACGAGTGAGATGCATGCTGCTGAGTGTAGGACTACCTAAGAGCTTCTGGGGTGAAGCTATTACCACTGTTGTCCACCTAATCAATCGAACTCCATCTTTAGCTATAAGTTTCAAAACACCTGTGGAGCTGTGGAATGGAAGACCTGCTGATTACACCTACCTTAAGGTGTTTGGAGCTTTGCCATTTGCTCATGTCAAGGAAGACAAGCTTGGAGCAAGAGCAATTAGGTGTGCATTCATAGGATATCCTATTAGAGTTAAGGGATACAAGCTATGAAGGATGGAACCTGGTGAACCTAAGTGCATAGTGAGCAGGGATGTGATCTTTGATGAGACAAGGATGACTATGTTGGATAAAGACGAAGAAGAAACTAGCAAAGAAGAATTTGAGCAAGAGAGTACTCAAATTGAGGTGGAGCTACCAATTCACCATGAAACTGAAGAAGTAATACATACTGAAGAAGAAGAGGTTGCTGAACCACAATTTGAACCAGTTTAGAATGAGTATCGCTTGGTCAGAGATAGAGAAAGAAGAAGGATTATACCACCTAAGAGATTTGGCTATGCTGATCTTATTTGCTATGCGCTGAATATTGCTGAAGAAATACAAGACCCGGAGCCTTCAAACTTCAAAGAGGCACTCAAGGGAAGAGATAGTCACCACTGGATGTCAACAATGAAGGAGGAAATGAAGTCGTTGGACAAGAATAAGACTTGGGTTTTGGTGGATCTACCAAACAATCAAAGGGTAGTGGGCTGCAAATGGATCTTCAAGAGAAAAGAAGAGATTCCAAGAGTTGAGAAGGCCAGATACAAAGCAAGACTTGTGGCTAAGGGGTTTACACAGATTGAAGGAATTGATTTCAATGAAATCTATTCACCTGTGGTCAAGCATTGTTCAATCAGAATCTTGTTGCCTCTAGTGAATCAGTTTGACCTTGAACTAAAGCAACTAGATGTTAAAACAACATTCCTTCATGGTGATCTAGAGGAAACCATATACATGGAGCAAACGGAAGACTTTATTGAAGATAAGAAGAAGGTGTGCCTACTAAAGAAGTCACTATATGGCTTGAAGCAAAGTCCAAGACAGTGATACAAGAGATTTGATGATTTCTTTATGAAGCTGAATTTCCAGAAGAGTAGTTATGACAACTGTGTTTACTTCTTGGGTCAGAATGGAAAACCACACTTGTAATTGCTATTATATGTGGATGACATCCTAATAGCTAGTGCAAGTAAATCAGAGATTGATAAAGTGAAAATTGTGGTTGAATTCTGATTTTGAGATGAAGGAACTTAGGGCTGCCAAGAAGANAGAGATTTGATGATTTCTTTATGAAGCTGAATTTCCAGAAGAGTAGTTATGACAACTGTGTTTACTTCTTGGGTCAGAATGGAAAACCACACTTGTACTTGCTATTATATGTGGATGACATCCTAATAGCTAGTGCAAGTAAATCAGAGATTGATAAAGTGAAAATTGTGGTTGAATTCTGAGTTTGAGATGAAGGAACTTAGGGCTGCCAAGAAGATTCTGGGAATGGACATCATTAGGGACAAATCAAAGGAGGAACTATTCCTATCACAACATGACTACATGAAGAAAGTAGTTGAGAGGTTTAGGATGCACATGTCTAAACCTATCTCAACTCCCTTGGGACAACACTACAGACTTTCGGTTCAACAAGCACCTAGCAGAGATGAAGAAATGGTCAAAATGGTGGCAATCCCATATGCATGTGGAGATTGGAGCATAATGTATGGTATGTTGTGTAGCAGACCAAATTTAGCTCATGTTGTGAGTGTGGTTAGTAGATTCATGGCAGATCCTGGACCAACATATTGGGAAGCCTTGAAGTGGGTGCTTAGATACTTAAATGGCTCATTGGGTTCCGGTTTGAAATTTAAGAGGGAGGTTCAAGTGGAAGAAGCTATCAAAGGATATGTGGATTCAGATTATGCAGGAAACATTGATACAAGGAAATCCTTATTTGGATATGTATTCACTTTGCTTGGTACTGCTGTTAGCTAGAAATCCATGCTTCAGTCTATGGTAGCTTTGTCTACAACACAAGCAGAGTATATAGCCCTTGCAAAGGGTGTTAAGGAAGCTTTGTGGCTCAAAGGGATGATTGGTGAATTAGGAGTCAGTCAAGGAAATGTCACAATACATTGTGATAGCCAAAGTGCAATCCATCTCTCAAAACATCAAGTGTATTATGAGAGATCAAAACACATTGATGTGAGACTTCACTTTATAAGAGATGTAGTTGATACTCAAGAGATTCTGGTGAAGAAGATTGCAATAGAAGAAAACCCTGCTGATGTATTCACAAAGTCATTGCCTCATGCCAAGTTCAAGCATTGATAAGAAATGTTGGCGATTGCATGATTCATGGCCAATGTGGTGTGGTGAATAAAAATTTACTGTGTATGCAAAATAATATGTACACGAGACATTTTTTTAAGAGATACGTAGAGAGGACGACAATTGAAGATGACAGATACCCTTGCTATTAAAGAAGAGATAATAGCAGGACCGTCGATAAGAAATGGATACTTCTTGATAATAGGTAAGCATAATTTTATTAGTCATCTTCAGCGCTTCTAACATAGCTTAATTATTTTCATATCAAATATATGTACATATTGATAAGCAAATTTTATACCGTTTATCTCATAATGTTCGTGCTTGATTCTTGTCTATTCTTGAATATTTTTAGGTTAGGTTTTTATGATTTAAGTCTCATTTTTGTAGGTTTATGTTTTGGGACCCTTGGAAGCCATTTTGGAGAAATTCGGTGCAAGAAAGAAGGAAAATCATGCAAGTTGGAAGTGAAGGCAGGAATTGGGTGCCGCAGCCCCTACTCAGGGCGCCACAGCACCCTACACCAGGCGCCGCAACGCCTTATGTTCAGGAAGCTGGAGACTGAGAATAGAAGGAAGGGCGCCGCAATGCCCTATACTGGGCACCACGGTGCCCCAACACGAGAAAAGGAGGGTGCCACAGCGCCCTACACCAGGCGCCTCAGCACCCTAGCTTCAACAAACAGAGACTGAAATCCAGAAAGAAGGGCGCCGCAACGCCCATTAGGCAAACTTCAGGGCGCTGTAGCGCCCATCAGGCAAACTCGTGATTTGACCTTTTAGCTTCTTAATTTCACTAGGAATCCTATTTTAATTTAATTCCTTTTTCTCCTAAACTTCCTAGGACCTATAAATAGGACTCTAAAAGTCTAAATTAAGGTTCCACACTTTTTAGAGAAGAGGCAAGAAGAGAAGAAGATTCAAGCTTGAAGATCAGAGTTTTTCGGCATCAAATCATTATCACCAAGAGTTTAATTCTTCCTCTTTCCTGTTTCTGATGGGTAATCTAGTTGTGAGTTTATTTTCTACCTTGATCATGAACTAATTCTACCATCTAGGGTGGAGATGTAGCCTAGCTTAGGATGGTTTGTAATTTCTAATGAATTAATCAAAAGGCTTTCTTCTTAAATTGACTTCTTGATCTCCATATTTAATGCTTCTTTTTGACTGACCATCAATTTAGATGAGTAGGTGATTACAATGATACTGGAAAGTTAGTTGTGATAGATGACCATAGGGATTGAGAACATAGATTCCATAAAGGATAGGAATATACCCTTATGATCTATGTAGCTAATAAAAAGAACCATAGAACGAATTGAATTTGGAAACTATTCGCAATCCACATAGGAATATAGTGGATTCGTAGTTTAGGAATATATTTGTTTGACTTTGGGAAAGGCAATTGAATGATTTAGGGTTCTTGGCTATCAATTTGGAAGAATGTCGTTGATTAATGATTAAGGGATAAAATTCCAGACTAGTTACGATGAAATCGACATCCTAGATATTTTCTCACCATCTTCTTACTCATTCTTCTAAGTGATTGTTTATTGCTTACAATTTTACAGTCAATTATCATAAAAAATTCACCTATCAATTGTCTAGATAAAATTAGAATATGCATAATTTTGGTACTTAATAGCCATAGTCTTCGTGGGACGATAATTAATTTCACTTCTTTATTACTTGATTACGGCACGTGCACTTGCGTTCACATTTTACGTAACAAGTTTTTGGCGCCATTGCGGGGACTGTGCATCTATTAATATCAATACCAACGTATTCTAGTATTAGTCTAGATTTTATTTATTTTTGTAATCAAGTGGTGTGTGTATTTTTCAGGAAATTCTTCCTAGTGCATGAGAAGTTTAGGGCGAGCAAATCTAATTCCTTTGGATTCTGAAATCGAGNACCATCTTCTTACTCATTCTTCTAAGTGATTGTTTATTGCTTACAATTTTACAGTCAATTATCATAAAAAATTCACCTATCAATTGTCTAGATAAAATTAGAATATGCATAATTTTGGTACTTAATAGCCATAGTCTTCGTGGGACGATAATTAATTTCACTTCTTTATTACTTGATTACGGCACGTGCACTTGCGTTCACATTTTACGTAACAAGTTTTTGGTGCCATTGCAGGGACTGTGCATCTATTAATATCAATACCAACGTATTCTAGTATTAGTCTAGATTTTATTTATTTTTGTAATCAAGTGGTGTGTGTATTTTTCAGGAAATTCTTCCTAGTGCATGAGAAGTTCAGGGCGAGCAAATCTAATTCCTTTGGATTCTGAAATCGAGAAGACTTGTAGACAAAATCGTAGGGAAAGGAGAAATGCGTCACAACCAACTCAGAGTACTATGGAGAATGCCGGAGAAAATCCACCAACACCAGTGGTTGTCCGAAAACCATTGAAGCACTATAGAGTTCCAACGGGACCTGTTCAAATCTTAGGCATCTCTAGGCCAACCATTGCAGCAAATTCCTTTGAAATCAAGCCCAGTGTCATCCAAATGATGCAAGCTAATCAGTTTGGTGGCTTTGCAACAGAAGATGCAAATGTGCACTTGGCGGGATTTCTGGAAATCTGTGACACATTCAAGTTCAATGGCGTTACTGATGACGCCCTCAGATTACATTTGTTCCCTTTCTCACAGAAGGACGAGGCACAGAGTTGGCTATACTCCATTCCAGCAGGATCCATTTGCACTTGGGATCAAATGGCAGCACAATTCTTGACACGTTTCTTTCCTCCAGCAAGAACTGCCAAAATGAGAAACGACATCAACACTTTTGCTCAACATGAGACAGAAGTTTTGCATGAGGCATGGGAGCGGTTCAAGGGTTTGACCACATCACAGCTTATAGGAGTGGATGCAAATTCGAACCTTCTACAATGGTTTAAGTGGCAACACTAGAACCTTACTTGATGCTGCTGCAAATGGTTCTCTTATGGAGAAAACGGCTGAAGAAGCTAGTAAGCTGCTTGATCAAATGGCAGATAATGCCCGCTAATGGCCATCTGAAAGGATTCCAGCAAAGAGGGCCTATGGGTTGCATGCTGTAGACCCCGTTGTTGCTCTTACTGCAAAAATGGATACAATTGCAAAGCACTTGGGCACTCTTACAGCTAATGCCATTCATTCTACTGTTGTTGCTTGTGAAGTGTGCCATGGTGAACACTCAAGTACAGATTGCCCAATTGTGACATCAGAAGCACCTCCATTTGTGGAAGAAGCTCATTTTGTGGGGAATTCTAACAAGCCAGGCAATCCGTACTCGAATACATACAATCCAGGATGGAGAAGCCATCCAAATTTCTCCTGGAAAAATTCTCAAAATGTGGTTAAGCCACCCGGATTTCAGCCATCATCTCAACCTCAGATGCAAGCTCCTGCACCACCTAAGATTTCTTTAGAAGATGCCCTTGCTCAACTCACAGTGAATACCACTCAGTTTATGACAAGGACAGACACGACACTCCAAAATCAAGCGGCTTCTATTAGAAACTTAGAGGTACAGATGGGGCAAATCTCCAATTTACTTTCATCAAGAGACCAAGGTTCATTGCCTAGCAATACGAAGAGAAATCCCAAAGAGCAAGTCAAAGCCATATCTCTGAGAAGTGGCAAGATACTGGAAGATCCGAAGAGAAAAGATATAACAGTGGAAATAGCCATTGAAAGCAATAAAGTTACTGTTGGACCTTCAGAAGAGACGCCTAAGGGTGAGGTAGTGGAGGAGCAAAAATCAAAATCGACTCTCTTTCCGGATAATCCCCCACCTTACAAACCCCGAGTGCCGTTTCCTCATCGGTTTCAGAAGCAGAACATGGACAAGCAGTTCTCTAAATTTCTTGAGGTCTTCAAGAAACTTCACATCAACATACCTTTCGCAGAGGCATTGGCACAGATGCCAAGTTATGTGAAGTTCATGAAGGAGATCCTCACTAACAAGAGGAGATTAGAGGACTATGAAACAGTTGCACTTACTGAAGAGTGCAGTGCCATCCTCCAGAACAAGTTACCTCCAAAGCTCAAAGATCCAGGGAGTTTCACCATTCCTTGCACTATTAGTAATCTTTTCTTTGGTAAAGCATTATGTGATTTAGGTGCTTCTATTAATTTAATGCCTTTATCTGTTTACAGGAAACTTGGATTGGGAGAAGCGAAGCCGACCTCCATCACTCTTCAGTTAGCAGATCGATCTCTCAAGTACCCCAGAGGAATCCAAGAAGATATGCTCATCAAAGTGGACAAGTTTATCTTTCCAGCGGATTTCGTGGTGCTTGACATGGAGGCAGATCAGGAGATTCCTATCATTTTAGGCCGACCTTTTCTGGCCACAGGGAATGCCCTCATTGATGTGCAGAAGGGGCAACTCATACTCAGGGTCAACGATGAGGAGGTTTCTTTCAATGTCTTCAAGGCTCTAAAGCAGTGTGATGAAGTAGACAGTTGCATGCGGCTTGACATGATTGATCACTGCACCACAGAGGTCTTCCGAGCTAGTCACCCTCCAGAACCATTAGAAGCTTGTCTCTTAGGCATCTCTCTTGAGAAAAATCCAGAGAGCAACAGTTGTGTGAACTTCCTAAATGCTGTTCCTCCCCAGTTTATCAGAAGATCCTATGAGGAACTTGGCAAAGGTGGCTCACGACATCCTCCATCTATAGAGAAACCTCTTGTGCTAGAACTCAAGCCTTTACCTGAGCATCTTAAATATGCTTACCTTGGTGATTCTTCCACTCTTTCGGTCATCATTTCATCTTCCTTACAGGAGAATGAGGTGGATAAGTTATTAAGTGTCCTAAGGAAGCATCAAGCAGCCATCAGATGGACCATCTCAGACATAAAGGGGATCAGCCCCTCCTTGTGTATGCACAAGATATTGATGGAAGATGACTTCAAACCCTCCATTGAGCATCAGCGTCGGCTGAATCCGAATATGAAAGAGGTGGTGCGAGCAGAAGTACTGAAGCTTTTGGATGCTGGGATCATCTACCCGATTTCTAACAGTGCATGAGTGAGTCCAGTGCAGGTAGTACCTAAGAAGGGTGGGATGACGGTTGTCAAGAATGAGAATAATGAGCTCATTCCTACATGGACAGTCACTAGGTGGCGAGTGTGCATCGACTACAGGAAGTTGAACAAAGCCACAAGGAAAGACCATTTTCCCTTACGGTTCATTGATCAGATGTTTGATCGACTGGCGGGTCATGCCTATTATTGCTTCTTTGACGGCTATTCTGGGTATAATCAGATCTCCATTGCTCCTGAAGACCAAGAGAAGACAACTTTCACTTGTCCGTATGGGACTTTTGCATTCAGGCGCATGCCCTTTGGCTTGTGCAATGCACCTGCTACTTTCCAAAGGTGCATGATGTCTATTTTCTCTGATATAGTGGAGCGTTGATGAGCTGTCGAGGCTCCTCAAATTAGTTAAAGTTTAAGGTCGGTTACCTAAGCTATTTGCAGCATAAGGCAGCCCTAAGTCGAACCTAAGGATTGTTCTATTTAGTGAATCATATTAAGAAGCATATAAACAGGGGGGTTTTGTTTGGTTTAAGTGTTTAATATAAATTAATTGTAAGTGGTAACCTAAAGGAAAACAACCAATCCAAGCCTTAACTGATTCTGATTTTGATCAATCCTTGATTTCTAATGATCTATTCAATTATTAACCATGTTCTTGGCCTTTAAAACATATCAAGAANATCAGATCTCCATTGCTCCTGAAGACCAAGAGAAGACAACTTTCACTTGTCCGTATGGGACTTTTGCATTCAGGCGCATGCCCTTTGGCTTGTGCAATGCACCTGCTACTTTCCAAAGGTGCATGATGTCTATTTTCTCTGATATGGTGGAGCGTTGATGAGCTGTCGAGGCTCCTCAAATTAGTTAAAGTTTAAGGTCGGTTACCTAAGCTATTTGCAGCATAAGGCAGCCCTAAGTCGAACCTAAGGATTGTTCTATTTAGTGAATCATATTAAGAAGCATATAAACAGGGGGGTTTTGTTTGGTTTAAGTGTTTAATATAAATTAATTGTAAGTGGTAACCTAAAGGAAAACAACCAATCCAAGCCTTAACTGATTCTGATTTTGATCAATCCTTGATTTCTAATGATCTATTCAATTATTAACCATGTTCTTGGCCTTTAAAACATATCAAGAAGCCTCTCTATGTTCTATGGATGTCCACTGGTTAAGCAACCAGAATTCGGAATTAACTAAGACTAAGTGAATTAAACAAACATTCAAGTCTAGTTTTACCTAAGTCCATGATCCAGCCAAGGTAATTAATCCATCCAAAAGCTCAGAAACATTAATCAACCTTTTAAGTTCCTCTTTAATCACATGCAATTAAGCAATCACAGATGAAGATCCAAATTCGAATTTAACAATTCAAACAGAATAGTCCAGAGGAAGCAAGAAGTAGATTAATCATTGAATGAATAACAACAACACATAATCTCAAAACCAATAATCAGAACAGCCAAAACCTAGATTGATTTGATGAATTAACCCTCCATGAACAAGAGAAGCCAAGTTCTTACAAAATATCTAAAGAGAAAACTTAAAGACTAAGGAAAGTTCAAAAGCTGTCTAAAATATCTAATTGACTTCATATGAATTTCGGCTGCCCCTTTGTGCTGATATAAACCTCCAAAATTACATGCACACCTAAATTGCCCTTAGGGCACACTTGTTCCCATGGGCCTTAGCTTTAATTGGGCTTTAGTTTAGGCCCATTTTGACTTGTCATGAGGAAGTTAGGCCCATTTAAGTGCCAATAGGTGTCTGGAACCATCAGCCGACTTCTACCGCAAATAAGACCATCTTCAATATAAAATATGGTAAACCGGTCTTCATAACAATTTAATCTCTGTCTGTTAGCTTTCCAATGGTACCCATTTCAAGTCCATATGACATTCACAGCTCAAGTTATGGCCCAAACACTGCATGTAGGTCAGGATCCTGCGACAGCATGTCTTATATGGTTTCCAGGCTGCATATGACCTTCTGGACATCCGAATTGGCTTTGGAGCCCTGAAAGAAAGTTGTAGACAATTCTCTCATCTTTTCTACAAGGTATGACTCAGAATTTTTAGACATATAGAACTCAAGAAATGCACGAAACACAGAGACAACATAAAATGCTCAGTATTGCTGGAAATTGCAATTAGGCACAAATGGATCCAAGGTCATCAAATGAGGTATAAGTCTACTCAATTCAGCCCAAAGGAGGTTTAAAAGACTAAGTATGAGGGATAACTATTGTATAAAAAGTGTGTTCATCAAATTCCCCCACACTTAGCTCTTGCACGTCTCGGGCAAACTAGAATTCCAAAACTAAGAAAAACAAGAACAAAGAAACAAAAGCAAATTTAAAAACTAAAGGATCACCTCCCAATGATATTTAAGATATGCAAAAGTTCATACCACAAGTAAGATGAGCAATTAAAGATTCAAGGAAGTCACAGCATTCATGAAATAAAATTTCTTCTCATCCAAAATCAACAAACAAGGTAACTTCAATTGGAAAGCAAAAGTCAAGAATGATAGATCCTCACAAGATATACTCTTACTCTCAATCCCTCAAGTGTTTAGAAATTAGGTACTTCACTCAATCAAACTCATGAAGAGATGCACTACCATAAGCTTGCTTATCTTCTACTTCTCCACTACTCAAACAAATGCACACACAAATCAAGAGGACTTTATTTAAGGTTGTAATAAGGCCAAGGTAAAGGTAAAGGAATGAATCAAAATGAATATCACAAGGTAAAAACTCAAAGAGAATAAAAGAACACTTAAGGGATTCAGATTCCAAGTGTGTAAAGTATATTCTCCTTCCTTTGCACATATTCTTTCCTTTTCTTTTCCTTTTCCTTTTTTGCAATTCAGATTTTTTTTTTTTCAGAACCAATTGGCTCTTTTTTTCTTTCTTTCTTTCTTTCACATAATACTTTGCACATTAGAATTCACAACCTNCACATTAGGATTCACAACCTTCACACTTGTACTATTAATTACCCACAAGCATAAGAGCTCCTCCAAGACAATGAACCAATGCTCTCCCATTCCCTAAGATAAGGTAACAACATGGTATTTTTGTACATAGACATATAATGAGCTAAGATCAAAGATAGGCAAATAGGCTCAATGGGGGTAATCAAAAGGAAATAATACAAGGTTGGCTATTTGGCAAAGTAGCTAAATCAAGAAAGAATGCCTCAATCATGTTCATGTATGCAAATGAAAATGTAGCCTAAAAAAGAATCAAGCAAGTTCTAGAGTTAACAAATTCCATGAGTGAAATCACACAAGAAGGAAAAGAATGGCACATTTGCTAAATCCATTCATCAAAAGTTCAAAATCTCACAAGGCATGCATGTATCTATTAAACTTAATCATCAATCCAACATCTAAAATCAAGCATGTAAAATTAAGGATGGAAAACAAGTTATTCAATCATGCTATGAACCTTGAAATGTAATTACTTTAAACTTTCAACTTTACAATTTCTACAACATCATTGGAGGGTAATTAAAACAGAAAAATGACAACAAAAACAGAAAAAACAGCAAGAACAGCAACAACTAAACTAATCAACTAATCAACTAAACAGAAAACAATAAAGAAACTAAACTATACAGAAATCTCTCCCCCACACTTAAATTTTACATTGTCCTCAAAGTAAAAATTTCAAAAAGTAGCAACAGATGAAAATTAATAGCAAACAGTCACATAAGGACAAATAAAGTAAAAGAGAGAGAAGAAACATCCTTATCAGGGAAGGTAGATAGCATCTTGCAAATGGACCTCCTCCATGATGTCCTCTTTAGCTACCTCATAGAATGACTTGCGGCGATTGAATCCTGCATGTCCAAGAAATGACCAAACTTCCCGCACGCATGTGGGGTAAGATAAAACAGACATCAAGAACAGAAAATTGAAAATAAAATGAACATAAAACAGTAACAAAAAAATAGAAACAAAAGCAAAAACAGAAACAGACTAAAGCAANTAGCAAACAGTCACATAAGGACAAATAAAGTAAAAGAGAGAGAAGAAACATCCTTATCAGGGAAGGTAGATAGCATCTTGCAAATGGACCTCCTCCATGATGTCCTCTTTAGCTACCTCATAGAATGACTTGCGGCGGTTGAATCTTGCATGTCCAAGAAATGACCAAACTTCCCGCACGCATGTGGGGTAAGATAAAGCAGACATCAAGAACAGAAAATTGAAAATAAAATGAACATAAAACAGTAACAAAAAAATAGAAACAGAAACAGACTAAAGCAAAACAGAATAGAAAATAGAATACAATTACAGTAATATAATCAGAAAATGTACTCCCCTGAAGCTCAAGGTATCATCTTCCGATTACTCTCACGAAGACATCTAGATACCAGGGTCAAAGACCATTCTCACGAAGCCTTGAGTTGCCCCTGTAGAGTCATCTTCTAAAGCCGTAGAATCAGAACCGGAACCAGAATCAGATTCAGATGCAGATTCACCAGGATTGCCATTGCTTAAAAATGTAGAAATTTCTGCACAGATAGCACAGCTCGGATCACCATCACAAACAACATGTGAATGACGCTAGACATAATCCTCTATACCCATAAAGTCAGGGAATTCAAAATATAGCTCCTCATACACATCCACTAACTCTGCAGGATCATCAATGACCACAGCCTCTGTGATAGAGTCATATTGTTCTAAAAATGCCGCAATCTTAGAACAAGCAGGGCAAGCAGAATCACCACAACTGTAGCACATAGAATCAGGATTGCTCAAGAAAGCAGATATCTCAGCACATACAGCACAAGGTACATCACCATGACAATCAGGACAGGAGTTGCACTGAACAGAGTCATCAACACCAACCAAATCTGGGAAGTCAGCACAGAGCTCATCATACCCATCCCCAACTAGATCATCAATCAAATCAATGTGAAAGACAGAGTGCTCATCCATGGAATGCTGCATAGGCTCAAAACCTTGGGCTTGCAATTGACTCGTTAAGGATGCCAATTGTCCAATCTGGATATCTAAGTTTTGTATGGCGGCCTCTGTCCTCTGCTGGAACTGCATTGTATGAGTTGCCAATTGCTTCACCAAGTCCTCAATTGAATGTTTAGGTTCTGTGTATGTTGAACTTGGTTATTGCATAGGCTGCTCAAATGGTTGTCAATATTGCTGTGGAGGCGCTGCATTGCCATATGTCAGATTGGTATGATCTCTCCACTCATAGTCATAGATGTTGAAGGATGAATCATATGTAGGCTGTTGGGGTTGGTATGATAATTTTTCAGAAAAGACATCGGTTGCAACTACAAAGGGATCTTGAAATCCATAAACATCATCCTGAAGTGTAGGGCATACATTCGTAGGATGAGAGGTGCAAGCACATATGCCACAAAATTGGATTGGTTGCATGACTGGTTCAGGTGCTTGTTGTCCCACTGCTAATTGTCTCACCAAAGATGTCAATTCATCAAGTTTATGGTCCATCCTCTATTGGTTAGAAAGTGATGCAACAACCTCTTTGACTCTTTTAGTAGTAGGGGAACCTAGTATGCACCATGAACCAAAAAAAGTGACAGAACAACAAAACACACAACAAAGCACAAAATCACACAAAAAATGACAGAATTGAACTCAAAGATAAACACACAAAATGCACAAAACAAAGGCAAAAACAAAACAAAATAATTCTAATTAAGGTATCTACATATTTTTAAAAATTATGAGACCACCACAACTTGAAAACTAGATAAAAATGAAACTCGAAAATAAAATAAAAAATCTTAAAAAATTGAAAAAGTGGTCTAAACGATGGAATTTGGCCAAAATAGGGTGGGGCTCACTGAAAGTAGTGAGTTTTTCTTGTCAGGACGTTTTCCTTTAATTTTCCAATTCTCAGATAATTCTAGGCAAAAACATTCGTACTAAATTTTCTGAAAAATTTGCCTAAAATCACCCATTTTCACCAAAAACTACCAAGACAAAACAACAAAGGGGGTTTATGAAGGGTTAGCAGTAAAGTAAACTCCTAATATGATTGACCAAAACTAGAATAATCCCCGGCAACGGCGCCAAAATTTGATGAGCTGCCGAGGCTCCTCAAATTAGTTAAAGTTTAAGGTCGGTTACCTAAGCTACTTGTAGCATAAGGCAGCCCTAAGTCGAACCAAAGGATTGTTCTATTTAGTGAATCATATTAAGAACCATATCAACAGGGGGGTTTTGTTTGTTCAAGTGTTTGACAGAAATTAATTGTAAGTGGTAAAGTTTTAGGGAAAACAACAAATTCAAGTCTTAACTGATTCTGATTTAGTCCATCCTTGATTTCCAATGATCCATTCAATTATTAACCATGTTCTTGGCCTTTAAAACATATCAAGAAGCCTCTCAATGTTCTATGGATGTCCACTGGTTAAGCAACCAGAATTCGGTTTTAACTAAGACTAAATGAATTAAGCAAACATTCAAGTCCAGTTTTACCTAAGTCCATGATCCAGCCAAGGTAATTAATCCATCCAAAAGCTCAGAAACATTAATCAACCATACAATCCTCTTGTATCACATGCAAACAGAATATGAAAATCCAAATTCGAATTAAGCAATTCAAACAGAATATTTCAGAGGATTGAAGAACTTGATTAACAACTAAATGAATAACAACAACACATAATCTCAAAACCAATAATCAGAACAGCCAAAACCTGGATTGATTTGATGAATTAGCCCTCCATGAACAAGAGAAGCCAAGTTCTTACAAAATATCTAAAGAGAAAACTTAAAGACTAAGGAAAGTTCAAAAGCTGTCTAAAATATCTAATTGACTTCATATGAATTTCGGCTGCCCCTTTGTGCTGATATAGACCTCCAAAATTACATGCACACTTAAATTTCCCTTAGGGCACACTTGTTCCAATGGACCTTAGCTTTAATTGGGCTTTGGTTTGGGCCCATTTGGACTTGTCATGAGGAAGTTAGGCCCATTTAAGTGCCAATAAGTGTCTGGAACCATCAGCCAAATTCTACCTCAAATAAGACCATCTTCAATATAAAATATGGTAAAAACCGGTCTTCATAACAATTTAAGCTTTGTCTGTTATCTTTCCAATGGTACCCGTTCCAAGTCCATATGACATTCACAGCTCAAGTTATGGCCCAAACACTGCATATAGGTCAGGATCCTGTGACAGCATGTCTTCTCTAGTTTCCAGGCTGCATATGACCTTCTGGACGTCCGAATTGGCTTTGGAGCCCTGAAAGAAAGTTGTAGACAATTCTCTCAGCTTTTCTACAAGGTATGACTCGGAATTTTTAGACATACAGAACTCAAGATATGCACGAAACACAGAGACAGCATAAAATGCTCAGTATTGCTGGAAATTGCAATTAGGCACAAATGGATCCAAGGTCATCAAATGAGGTCTAAGTCTACTCAATTCAGCCCAAAAGAGGTTTAAAAGACTAAGTATGAGGGATAACTATTGTATAAAAAGTGTGTTCATCAAGCGTTATATTAAGGTTTTCATGGACGACTTCTTTGTATTTGGATCTACTTTTGACACCTATCTCAGTCATTTATCTGTTGTTTTGAAAAGATGTGAGGAGACCAATATGGTTCTTAATTGGGAGAAGTGCCACTTTATGGTCCAAGAAGGAATTGTGCTTGGACACAAGGTTTCAGCTCAGGGACTTGAAGTGGACAGAGCGAAAATTGCTACCATAGAGAAATTGCCTCCACCTACTTCAGTTAAAGGTGTGAGAAGTTTCTTGGGACATGCTGGTTTCTATAGACAGTTCATCAAAGACTTCTCCAAGATCACTAAGCCTTTGTGCAACCTTCTCTTGAAGGATGTCTCATTTGAGTTTACTAAGGAGTGCCTTCAAGCCTTCGAAAATCTGAAAAAGGCTTTGACCTCAGCACCTATCATCATTGCGCCGGATTGGTCATTGCCTTTTGAGCTCATGTACGACGCCAGTGACTATGCAGTTGGGGCAGTTTTGGGTTAACGACGGGACAAGTTGCTACATGCCATTTACTATGCCAGTCGTACACTCGACCTTGCTCAGATGAATTATGCCACTACTGAGAAGGAGCTCCTAGCGGTTGTCTTCACCTTCGATAAATTCAAAGCTTATCTCATTGGGTCAAAGGTAATCATCTTCACTGATCACTCTGCCATCAAATACTTGTTGGAGAAGAAGGATGCTAAACCAAGATTGATTCGATGGGTTCTTCTCTTACAAGAATTTGACTTAGAAATTAGAGACAAGAAAGGCACTGAGAACCTAGTTGCAGATCATCTCTCCTGACTTGAAACTCCAAAAGAGATAGGGGATACTGAAGTCCCCATTGATGACTCCTTTCCGGATAAGCAACTCTTTGCTCTTTCTTCCACAGTTCAACCATGGTTCAGTGATAGCTAACTTCTTAGCTGTCAACCTCCTTCCATCGGATCAAAGCTACCATCAAAGGAAGAAATTTCTTTCTGTGGCCAAGCATTACTACTGGGATGAGCCACTCCTCTTCAAACATTATTTTGACTCTATCATTCAACGATATGTTCCTGAAGAAGAGATGGAAAGTATCCTCCATCATTGTCATGCATCTCCTTACGGTGGCCACCATGGTGAGACTCGAACTGCAGCCAAGATCCTGCAATCTGGCTTTTATTGGCCTACCATCTTTAAGGATGCTCATGCCTACGTCTCAGTGTGTGATCGTTGCCAAAGAACAGGCACCATCTCATGTCGTCATGAAATGCCACTAAACAGTATTCTAGAGGTGGAGTTGTTTGATGTATGGGGAATTGACTTCATGGGTCATTTTCCTTCCTCTTACAACAATCAATACATTTTGGTGGCAGTGGATTACGTGTCTAAGTGGGTTGAGGCAATAGCTACACCTACCAATGATTCAAAAGTGGTGGTGAACTTCTTGAAAAAGAACATCTTCACTCGGTTTGGCACTCCAAGAGCCCTAATCAATGATAAAGGCACTCACTTCTGTAACCAATNTACAACAATCAATACATTTTGGTGGCAGTGGATTACGTGTCTAAGTGGGTTGAGGCAATAGCTACACCTACCAATGATTCAAAAGTGGTGGTGAACTTCTTGAAAAAGAACATCTTCACTCGGTTTGGCACTCCAAGAGCCCTAATCAGTGATAAAGGCACTCACTTCTGTAACCAATACCTTGGTGCTCTACTGACCAAATATGGAGTCAAACATCGGATTGCTACTGCCTATCACCCACAGACTAGTGGTCAAGTGGAGATTTCTAACCAGGAGTTGAAGTGGATTCTGGAGAAGACGGTCAATGCCAATAGGAAAGATTGGGCAAGGAAGCTGGACGATGCACTATGGGCATACAGGACAGCATTCAAGACACCTATCGGCACCTCACCATACTGGTTGGTTTTCGGAAAGGCTTGTCATCTACCAGTTGAAGTGGAACATCAAGCATACTGAGCCACCAAGAAATTGAACTTTGATCAAAAAGTTGCGGGAGAAAAGAGGTTGCTTCAATTGAATGAGCTTGATGAATTTCACCAGGATGCATATGAAAATGTCAAGCTCTATAAGGAAAGAACCAAGACATGGCATGACAAACGCATCCAGAAACGTGAATTCAATCCAGGTTAAAAAGTCCTCCTGTTCAACTCCCGTCTTAAGTTATTTCCTGGAAAATTGAAGTCCCGATGGTCAGGTCCTTTCATTGTTGACACTGTTTTTCCCTATGGAGCTATTGAAGTCAAAAGTGGAGATCGCAAGTTCAAGGTCAATGGCCAACGCTTGAAGCACTACGTGGATGGCGAGGATGAATTTCCAAAATCATCCATCACTCTCACCACCCTCGGTTGATGCTTTTCAGAGAAAGTCAGGTTGAGGACTATAAACCAAGCGCTTGTTGGGAGGCAACCCATCATTCTGAACCCTATCTTTTATGTTTACTTAGTAAGAATCTTTTAGCTGTTTGTCATTTTTTTGTCGTATTCTTAATACCTATTTTTCTTCTCTTTCTTCTCATTTTTGTTTAACCAGGTGAGGAAACAAGTTTGGGAGTCAAAAAGCTAGGCAATTAAAGCTGAAATGGCTGGATTCGCAAAACAGGGCAGAAGCATGGGCGCCGCATCGCCCTGTCCTCAGCTGTCAATTCATAGCAACCTGACGCATGGGCGCCACAGTGCCTACTGAAAGGCGCCACAACGCCCTCTCACGCTGAACTCCAGGGAAACTTAAGCAAGGACGCCACAGCGCCCGAGTCTCGGACACAAAACACAGAAGGACCATAACCCATGGCGCCGCAGCGCCAACTTCAGGGCGCCATAGCGCCCTACCACTAGCAAAGCCACCTTGTCAAAGGCGCCGCAGTGCCCAGGTCGGTTTTAAATATTAAAAAAAAAAAATTAGTAAACGGTGTGTTTTGAAGCCCAGTTTTAAAACCCAAAATTCCTCCTTCTACCCCCCACTCACGCACCCTCTCCTTCTCCTTCTCCTTCACCATTTCTCCTCCTACCTTTATTTCCTTCCCTTTGTGCTTCCTTTACAGAATCCCTCACTTCCTCACCACACTCCCCCCTCCACTCACACTCTCAATCACTTTCACACTTTTCTCTCACACACCCACATCTCCTTATACACATTCGCACCCATCCTTGCACCCATTCACAATGCACCCACGCCATTAGAGCACACGGGCATTTCGGGTTCGAATTTGTGTCCTCCATCAGGTATGCTTTTGTCCCCTTTTCCTTCCTTGTTTCTCTAAGTTCCTATCTTTTGGCCAATTTTGGAGGACTACCGTCCTTCCATATGGGGTTAGTTTATTTGTGCTTGTTTTTCTGCCCACATGCTGTTTGACGAAATTCTTCACTAAGCACAACCTTTATTCATGTGTGAAAATTTTCCTTTAATTGCTTCAATATGTTCTCTACACACCATTGTGGTATTCTCTTGGGTGGCTAGGCTAGTATCTAGCACTTTCACCTTTCTTGCTATGCACCTTTCACCATATCATTAAGCACACTTGAGGTTCCATTTAGCTGTGTACATCCTGATGTCTGCCTACGTGATAGTTTCTTTCGTCTCATTGGCCGATTGTGTTATCTTTACTTTGAGTTTCTGAACAGTCTGTTTTGCTGGTCTATCTCTCTGTATATTGATTTACTCAATGGCTTATTATTATATCATCCTATGTTGTTTTTCCTTGGCTTGTCAGTTTCTGTCATCATTTGTATCGTAGTTCATTCTGCTTGCCTTCCTGACCACTAGGCCTAAGTTCCTCTCTTGCTCCTGCCCTCAATTTACACTGCTAGTACCTGTTACTTATGGGGATAGGTCAATATACATTTACAGTTGTATTTTGGGCATTACTTCTCTGGTTTTTCTTCATGACTTCCGTACATCTGCCACTTCTATCCTGGCTTACTTCCAGTATGATTTTACTGTTTTGGCTCGTTAGTCCCTTGTCATGCACCCTAAAAGGGGTATATCTTCCTGAGGCTTATTCCAACTATGCATGTATACACCATAGGCATTTTTGCACAATTGTTCCTCCACTTATCATCGGCACATTGTTTTCGTGTTTCTGCATTCATGTTGTGCTCAGCCACGCATTCCTGTTAGCACTTATATGCTTTCTACATGCCTCTGGTTCCTTGTTCCTTACTGCCATGCGCACATATTTAGCCTACCATATGTCTTTGCTGCTTACTTCAATATTCCTATTCGCATCTCGCTCATGTGCACTTGTTGATTTTCCCAGGTACATTTTGTCTTCCGATACCCATGGCACCACCAGCCAAGCGCAAGGCAGTTGCATCACCCTCCGGCTCCGGCTCTTATGACCGCAAGAAGTTTGTGCACAAGGAGGCGGAGGCCCGATTCTTGGACGCCGTCATCCATAAAGCACTAATGCCCGAGCGAGGCTTGGTTTTCACCAGAGCTCTCAATCCCAAAGTGCGGGAACTAGCCGACAATAATGGCTGGTTGCACTTTGTGGATCACCCAGTCACATCCGTGGTGCTCGTCGTCAAGGAGTTCTATGCCAACGCCAAATTCCGAAAGGAATTCAAGGTGTTTGTGAGGGGCAAATGGGTTACATTCAACAGTCGCTCCATCAACGCACTGTTCGGCCTCCCAGACATTGAGAACGACGACTACCTTCGCTACCTCCACGATGGACCCGACTGGGACGCCATCATTCGCACCCTCTGCCAGCCGAATACATAGTGGAAGCTGCGTGACGACACCCCTATCTCATTTTGCGCATCAGCATTGGAGACAGTGAGCAAGGTTTGGTACCACTTCTTGTGTGCCTGCCTTCTTCCTACAGGCCACCTGAGCGATGTCACCGCACACCGGGCCATTCTCCTCTACTGCATTGTGACGGGGATGACCATCGACATTGGCACCATCATCCAGCAATCCATTCTCCGCGCCATCGACAGCACGAAGGGCTTTGCCTTTGGCCACCCTTCGGTGATTCAGATGTTGTGTCAGCAGGCCGGGGTCGAGTGGCGGCCAGAGGAGGAGTTGCTTCATCCGAAGCAACCACTGGACGGCACTGCACATCGTCTTCAGAGTCCCCAGTCTAGTGCACCGACACCGGCACGACAGCGGGCACCTCCACAGACACCACCATCTGCTGCCACACCACCACCTGAGACCCAGCCGTCGAGTTCCTCCGGGCCCAGCATGGCCCATCTGGAGCGTCAGATGTCTCGACTACTCCAGTACGCGGATTGCTCATCCAGCTTTATGCATCAGACTGAGCGATTCATGGAGCAGGCCGATCTTTTCTTTGAGCACCAGATGAGCTTTAATACTCATCTGGCCGAGTTTCATAGCCAATGCTCCGCTGGTCAGGGCTAGGGATGGCAATGGGGCGGGGATGGAGCGGGGCAAGCAGTCCCCGTCCCCATCCCCGGACCCATCCCCGGTAGGGATTTTTTAGCATCCCCATCCCCGCCCTACTAAATCCCCATCTGCCCCATGCCCCGCCCCATTTACCCATACAACCATACTTTTTTTAAATATACACAATTTATAAGTTTAATCTATCGATCACGATTTCTAATTGAAATTCAACTTTAATCGAATAAGATAATATAAATAATGCTCAAATAACATCATCAAGAATTCAAGATATCCTCAAACAACAACAATAACATAAATAATATTCAAACAAAATTATAAAAATTGTTCTTAAACAATTATAAAAGTCAATAAGAAATCATAATAAGTACAAAAGGCTCCAAGCAATTAAAATAAGTACAATTTATGAAGTTCTAATATTGGTTGAAGTTGAACCACTCTCCATATTCTACAAAACCAACAAAAAAAAAGAAAAAAAATTTAGGTTTGGGGAAAATGGAACTCAAGGTTGAGGGACTGAGGGAGGAAGGGTCAGGTCAGTGTGTTGGTGATTTAGTGTGGGAAAACCTTAGGCCATAATGACGCCGTTTTGTGAAGAAATTTTTAAAAGAAAATTTATGTAATGTATTTTATATATATATACAGTGCGGGGCGGGGCGGGGTGGGGCAGGGCTTCCCCATCCCCAGACCCGCCCCTATCAAATTATCCATAAAATTACCCATCCCCATCCCCATACCCATTTTTTTGCCCCATACCCATACCCGAACGGGTAAAAAAATTGGGGCCTCATCGGGTCTGGGGCAAATTGCCATCCCTAGTCAGGGCTCCGCCATACCACCATTCCCACCACCACTGGTGCTTCCGCCATACTCTCCGGGACTCGACGAGGACTACGGTGCCACCGATGAGGACCCGGGCGACACCGACAGCATGTCCGAAGCCTTCTAGGGAAGTAATTTTACTTCCTTGTTGGGAGTCATTGAGGACAATACATGTACTAAGTTTGGGGGTGAAAAAACACTGTTTATTTACTGAGTACCTTATTGTCTTCTATTCCCATAACTTGCAATAATGAGTAATGAGATGATATCTGTGTAAATTTGAAACTCCAGGGTCAGTGATAAAATCTTTTGTGTAGTAATCAGAATTTTTGAAAATATGCATAAACTTAAGTTACATGATTACTCGCCTGTGATTTTCTTCTATTATTAACTCTCTCCTTGACACAATTTAAGCACTTGATCCTATGCATGACCCTAGTGAATTCTAAAGTAAATTTATGCATGCTTAACACTTCATGACCTCATGTGAACTCTAGAACTAGTTTGAATGCCATTTGACGCGAAATCCTAGGCTTTGAGACATTAAGAAAATGATCTAGGCAATGTTTGGATCGATTGAGCCTTTCAAGACAAACCATTTTGTGAATTCTCTTAGTCACCCCAGTTGAGCCTAACATTTAGCCCCTTTCCTTGTCAACCCATACAGAAATCCGAAACCTTCAGTATTTTCCCTAACCTCACACTCATGATTCACACAGATGCTAGGAAAAATATTGAAAGCACAGTGACATATAGGGAGGATGGGTGGAGTATTGAACTTGAAAAAATATGCATAAAAATTGTGCCCTCTTGACTCACAAGGTGAATGAAAAAGGTTGGTGCACCCCCGTGAAGAAATAAAAGAAAGAATAAAAGTTGGGGATGAAACCAACCTCGTAAGACAGAAGAAGAGGAAGAAGAAAGCAAAAAGAAAATAATCAAGGTAGTTGAGAAGTGAGAAAGGAAAGTAGTGAGAAGATTAGGTGAAAACCTAAATGAAAGAAGTGCTTTAGAATCCTAGCTGAGGTGATGTGTCATAGGTGATTTGAGCCATGTTGATAACCTTATACCACACCCCAACCATAGCCTTACACTTCAAGTTTGAAAAAGACCTTTTGATCTTTAATGTTAAAAACAAGCCTACATTACTGGAGAGTGACATGATAACTAGCCTATGGAGTTCCATATTATCTAAATTAAGAGGTCAAACATCTATGAGTAAAGGCATGTATAACATGATTAATGTTTTCATTTGGTCAATGTGCTTGGATACACACACACACTCAAGGAGTTTGTTAGTTATGAAGGATTTCAATGATAGAGTATATCACTGTTCTGATTTGAGCATGTTCTCTGGAATTCTGATCTCTCCTTGTCCTTGAGACCTAATGGAGGAGTAGAGCAAAGACATTTATCTGGAGTTTGAAAAGTTGAATAGAGTCCCTGGTTTTCGCTCGAGGACGAGCAAAATCTCAAGTTTGGGGGTATTTGATAAGCGGATTTTATACCGTTTATCTCATAATGTTCGTGCTTGATTCTTGTCTATTCTTGAATATTTTTAGGTTAGGTTTTTATGATCTAAGTCTCATTTTTGTAGGTTTATGTTTTAGGACCATTGGAAGCCATTTTGGAGAAATTCGGTGCAAGAAAGAAGGAAAATCATGCAAGTTGGAAGTGAAGGCAGGAATTGGGCGCCGCAGCCCCCACTCAGGGCACCACAGCGCCCCAATGCGTAACTAGTCAGATTTTAGCAAGGAGGGCGCCACAGCGCCCTAGACCAGGCGCCGTAGCACCCTATGTTCAGGAAGCTGGAGACTGAGAATAAAAGGAAGGGTGCTGCAGTGCCCTATACTAGGCGCCACGGCGCCCCAGCACCAGAAAAGAAGGGCGCCACAGCGCCCTACACCAGGCGCCGCAGCGCCCTAGCTTCAGCAAACAGAGACTGAAATCCAGAAAGAAGGGCGCCGCAGCGCCCATCAAGCAAACTTCAGGGCGTTGCAGCGCCCAAACCCAAGGCTGCAGCCCCCCGGCAGTCAACTCGTGATTTGACCTTTTAGCTTCCTAATTTCACTAGGAATCCTATTTTAATTTAATTTCTTTTTCTCCTAAACTTCCTAGGACCTATAAATAGGACTCTAAAAGTCTAAATTAGGGTTCCACACTTTTTAGAGAAGAGGCAAGAAGAGAAGAGGATTCAAGCTTGAAGATTAGAGTTTTTCGGCATCAAATCGTTATCACCAATAGTTTAATTCTTCCTCTTTCCTGTTTCTGATGGGTAATTTGGTTGTGAGTTTATTTTCTACCTTGATCATGAACTAATTCCACCATCTAGGGTGGAGATATAGCCTAGCTTAGGATGGTTTGTAATTTCTAATGAATTAATCAAAAGACTTTCTTCTTAAATTGACTTCTTGATCTCCATACTTAATGCTTCTTTTTGACTGGCCATCAATTTAGATGAGTAGGTGATTACAATGATACTGGAAAGTTAGTTGTGATAGATGACCATAGAGATTGAGAACATAGATTCCATAAGAGATAGGAATATACCCTTATGATCTATGTAGCTAATAAAAAGAACCATAGAACGAATTGAATTCGAAAACTATTCACAATCCACATAGGAATATAATGGATTCGTAGTTTAGGAATATATTTGTTTGACCTTGGGAAAGGCAAAGTGAATGATTTAGGGTTCTTGGCTATCAATTTGAAAGAATGTCGTTGATTAATGATTAAGGGATAAAATTTCATACTAGCTACGGTGAAATCGACATCCTAGATATTTTCTCACCATCTTCTTACTCATTCTTCTAAGTGATTGTTTATTGCTTACAATTTTACAGTCAATTATCATCAAAAATTCACCTATCAATTGTCTAGATAAAATTAGAATATGCATAATTTTGGTACTTAATAGCCATAGTCTCCGTGGGACAATAATTAATCTCACTTCTTTATTACTTGATTCGGCACGTGCACTTACGTTCACATTTTACATAACACATATCAACCATTAATAATCATAATTACTAGGTACGTTGTTTCGTACAACTCATCTCTCTTATTGAAGTATAATGCACACATTAATGTCGAGTGGTGTAATCAATCAAGAGCCATCAAATATTTATTCAAATACATAAACAAAGGATATGATCGCATCACATCAGCTTTCTATCAATCACCTGATGATAATCAAAAAGAGAAAAGAGTGGATGAATATAATATGTACTATGATTACATGTTTATTTCTACTTATGAGGCAACATGGAGAATATTTGCATTTGATATGCAACACAAGGATCCACTTGTACAGAGATTGTCGATTCATTTTCAAGATGAGCAGGTAGTGATTTTTAGAGACAATGATAACCTAAATGATGTCGTGAATAGGCGTGGTGTCAAGATGACTAAATTTCTGACATGGTTTGAGATGAATATGAAATACCCACACATGAGGCATTTAACGTATGCAGAGTTCCTTAATTATTTCGTATGAAAGCAGAAAGACAAGGAATGAGTGTCGAGGCAGCAAGGTTTTGCAGTTGGGATGCTATTTTATGTTCCTCTGGATGTGGTGAGTTGTATTACATGAGATTTCTATTAAACTTCTAGAGAGGTTGTACATGTTATGAAAATATAAGGATGGTAAATGGTGTTTTGTATAATACGTTCCAATTAGTGTGTTATGCACTCGGTCTACTCGACAATGATAAGAAATTTATTGAAGGTATATGAGAAGCAACTGTATGGGGATCTGACAAGTACTTAAGAAACTTGTTTGTGACACTATTGCTATCAAATAATATATCAAGTCCAAAAGTAGTATGGAAAAATACATGGGAGATGCTGAGATGATATCCTTCACAAATAACAGAGGTTATTTAATAATCTAGGTACAAATTAGCACAATAACCAAAATATGTTTTACTCTTTATGTTGATGCATTCTAATTTTTATTTTTATATTTTTTAGGTTTAAGGATGAGGGATGATGATTAAAGATCATACGTTAGACAAGATTGAGAAGCTGCTACAGAATTATAGCAATAGCCTCAGTGACTTCCCAAGCATGCCATTAGCAACAAGTTTAAATACTCATATAGGACAAAACAAGCTCCTCTACGATGAGCTAGATTATGATAGAGAAAACTTAGCATATGAGCATTTTTCAAGTCTTACTGAGGAATAGAAGGGTGTGTACCAAATGATCATGATAGTTGTTTCGAATGAGAATGACGGCTTCTTCTTCATTTATGGTTATGGAGGAACTGGGAAGACATTTATATACAGCACAATAGTTGTTGCGTTGCGTTCTAGGGGATAGATAGTATTTAGTGTGGTGTCAAGTGGTATTACTTCTCTTATCCTTCCAGGTGATAGAACAACATATTATAGGTTCCACATTCCATAAATGTTAATGAAGACACTATTTACAACATCAAACTGGGAAGTCACCTGGCAGAACTTCTGGATGCTACAAAGTTGATTATATGGGATGAGACACCCATGATGCATACGTATTGTTTTGAAGCACTTGATAGAACTCTTAAGGATATTCTCAAGTCATCTAGCTCAATCAAATAAAATATGCCATTTGCAGGGAAAGTTATGGTGCTTGTTGAGACTTTAGGCAGATACTACTAGTAGTACCAAAAGGAACAAGACAAGAAATTGTTGCTGCCATTATCAACTCTTCGTATTTCTGAAAATATTGTCAAGTAATTGCTCTAGTTCATTAAGATAACAACAACTATATTCAAATTTAGTGAATCTATACTAATGTTCTGTTTACGATGACTCTTATAGGCACTTATCCTGACCAAAAATATGAGGCTAACAACAAGATCTTCAAATGCAAACCCATTGAAATGACTGAGTTCTCATCGTGGTTTCTGAATATTGGTGATGGTGATGCATGCGATCTAAATGACAGTGAAAAAAATATTGATATACTCGAGGACCTATGTGTGCAATGCTCTCATGAACCAATAATTGATATTATTAACTCTACCTATCTTGAGTCTTTGACAAACATGCATGATCTGAATTACTGTCAAGAAAGAGTTATTCTCGCACCTACCATAGAAGTTGGAAAACAGATAAATGATTATATGATTTCTTTTATGCCTGGCGATGAGAAAGTTTTTCTTAGTGCAAAAAGTACATGCAAATCATTTGGGAACGGAATGGATGACATTCATACACCCGAATTCCTGAATAATATCACATTGTCTGGCCTACCAAATTATAGGTTATCGTTGAAGGTTGGTGTGCCAATTATGTTATTAAGGAACTTGATCTCCGTAATGGACGATGCAATGGTACGAGGCTAATCATCACACAACTTGGAAATTATGTGATCGAAGCAAAAATTATTTCAAGCAGTAACTCAGAGGAGAAGGTATTCATCCCAAGAATGAATCTGACATCATTTGACCGAAGAATGCCCTTTCAATTAAAACGGAGACAATTCTCCATACAAGTCTGCTTTGCTATGATAATAAATAAGAGTCAAGAAAATCACTCTCTCAAGTGGGGTTGTATCTCCCAAGACCAATTTTTAGTCACAAATAGCTTTATGTAGCTTTCTTAAGAGTTAGAAGCTGGAGTGGTATGAAGGTGTTATCAATATATTTAGATGGGACAACCATAAAGAGAACAAAGAACGTGGTCTACAAGGAGGTGTTCCATAAGATCAACCGAAGAAGTATGTTATGAATCTAAAGCACTGCAAATTTCAAATATACATATATATCGTGTAGATGTATTTATTTATTTCTTTACTGGTCCTATAACCTAATTTCAGGTACACAAGAAAGTGGTGATCCTTTAGCAGATAATCATGTCTGTAGCAGTTCAAATCAAGTACCAGAGGTTATTTGACTGATGTGATATCACATTACCACATTATGAGAAATCCTTTAAGTAACAAGTGATCACGAACTACATTTTGTCTTGCCCCCATCCCGGTCAGCCACGCATTGCGTGGGGCAATCTACTAGTATATTATAAAANCATATATATCGTGTAGATGTATTTATTTATTTCTTTACTGGTCCTATAACCTAATTTCAGGTACACAAGAAAGTGGTGATCCTTTAGCAGATAATCATGTCTGTAGCAGTTCAAATCAAGTACCAGAGGTTATTTGACTGATGTGATATCACATTACCACATTATGAGAAATCCTTTAAGTAAGAAGTGATCACGAACTACATTTTGTCTTGCCCCCATCCCAGTCAGCCACGCATTGCGTGGGGCAATCTACTAGTATATTATAAAAGTAGTAGAAATTCTTGAGAGGCCGACACTTGGCACTCCAAATGCTTGACATGTGGCACTGCATTCAATTTTATTAATTATTTTTGAATGAAAAAAAAAAATAGAAAATGAATTATGTAAAATAAACATTCTAAAATAAATTACTACCATCAATGTAATTGCAATATCTTTGACTGATTGACCAAATAAACCAAGTGGTGGGTTTTGGCCAAGAAACCATGGCAGCTATTTTATATGGGTCCATAGCAACCCCATGTGAAGAAATAATATGACCCAAATAATAATTACTTTTTTTCCAAATTGGCATTTATCCTTTTTGACAAAAAACTAATTATTCCCCAATTGCTGTAAAACTTGTTCCACATGCCGCTAGTGCTCCACCTAAGTTTTACTATAAATAAGCATATCGTCGAAAAAGACCAGCACAAATTTTTGAAGAAATTTTTTGAATACCTCATTCATTGTAGATTGGAATGTGGCGGGAGCATTGGTGAATCCAAAGGGCAAGACTAAAAATTCATAGTGCCCTTGATGTGTCCGAAAAGCCATATTCTCTACATCTTCCTCATTCATTTGGATTTGATGATATCCGGATCTTAAATCCAACTTAGTAAAAAAATTTGCCCCATGTAACTCATCTTGTAATTCATCGATCACAGGTATTGGAAACTTATCCTTGATGGTGATTGTATTAAGAGCACGGTAATCAATATAAAGCCTCTAAGACCCATCATGCTTTTAACCAGGAGCACCAGTGAAGAATAAGGACTAGTGCTAGGTCATATTACTCTAGTAGCTAGCAAATCCTTGACCATTTTCTCAATTTCATTTTTTTGGAAATGAGGGTAACGGTAAGGTTTCACATTAACTGGGCTTGCTCCTTCCTTTAGTACAATATGCTGATCCCATCGTCTCCGTGGTGGCAAAATGGTTGGCTCCTTGAAAATTCTTGAATATGTGCTAATTAATCGTTGGAAATCTGGTTCAGTGGGCTCTTCTTGTTGATCAATCCCCAAATGAATGTCATTTATTTGGAGGAAATAAGCACGCTTTACCTTCCTTATTTTTCTTTTTAAATCTTGCTCTCCATATACCCTATCTTTTGGTCCATTTGTCCTATGCAATTCCACTTTTTTTCCCTTCCAAAAGAACTTCATCCACATTTCATTAAATTCCCAAATCACTGGACCCAATTTCTTCAACCATTGAACCCTAAGGATAACATTACACCCTTCTACTGGCAAGAGATAAAATTCTGTAACAAACTCAACACCTTGGATAGTTAAGGAAATATCCTCACAGAGTCCTCCACTGCACATTTTATTATCATCGGCTACCACCACTTCAAAACTCCCCTTCTTTGATAGTTGAATTCCTATTGAAACCGCAACGTTTGAATTCAAAAAGTTATGTGTACTGCCTGAATTGATCAAAATAGTAAGGATAAGACTCCCAAACCTTCCCTTTTAATCTCATTGTTTGTGGAGCAGCTGTGCCTGTGGTAGAGTGGAGACTTATTTCTGGAATTTCTTGGCTATCTTGTTCTGGTTCTAACTTCTCCTCTTCTTCTTCGGTAGTGGAAAAAATACCATTGATCAAAAATAATTTTTTACACCGATGGCCAAGTGCAAACTTCTCATCACAATTGAAACATAGGCCCCTATCTCTTCTATCTTTAAGCTCAGCAAGACTAAGGCATTTAATGACTGGGTTCTGACCCCTTGAGCCCGTAAGGGGTGGTAATGGCGGTAGTAAGGAGAGCGCAAGAAATTTTTTGAAGTCATGTGTCTTTCCTCTTTGTACTTCTTGTAACTTAGACTCATAGAGTCCTGCCAACCCAATAGCCCCTGACAAGGTAACTAGTCCCACAGCTTGCACATCTGCCCTTATAGCCTCCTTCAACCCACTTACAAAACAACCAATTTGTTGCTCATCAGTCAGTTGTCCCACACGATGCAGCAACCGGTCAAACTCCTGCTGGTATTCACGTACGCTGCCTTGTTGCCTTAATTTAATGAGGTCACTAAAGAAGTTTTGGTAATGGGAAGGTCCGTAACACTGGTGTAACTCTACTTTTAAAGATTCCCAATTGGCACCTACCCCTTGACAGAACCTTTAATACCACAGCTGAACATTCCCTTCCAAATGATAACCTACCATAGGCATCTTGTCCTCCTCTTCATTTTGTTGAAACTCAAAAAATTGCTCAGCTCTGCAAATCCACTCTATGGTATCCTCCATCCCATTATAGCGTGGAAAATCAAGCTTGGTTATCTTAGGGGCAGTTGTATGACTATTACCCATAATTCCTTTGCCTTTATTCCAATTTTAAGAAGAGGATTCATCATGTCCACCACCCGAATTCAAAATTGATTTTTCCTGAATTTGGTTGGATAGATCCATAATCATATCCTCAGTGTGCTTCATAAGTAATTCCTGAACATCCTTCATTTCTTGTTGTATGGATTGTTGTCCCACATTCAACGAACTAGTCTTGTTCTCTAGTTTCTCTAGGTGGTGGTCGGACATGCCTGGCTCTGATACCAATCTGTTGAGTTGCTTAAAGATAGATCGGGTTATAGGCTTGTTGACCGGAAAAGCCCAGGGATCGAGCTTACGGTGTCTACCTATTTTGAAGTAAAATTCTCTAGGATACTTGGAGGGATGCTATCCTCTTGGTAGAGCTATTCGAGGTGCTCTAGACCTCCTTAATCAACAAAATTTGAGATAAATTTCTGAATGCCTTTATTCATGTCTTACATAGACTTAAATAGCCAATTAGCTTACAACTAGCCGTTGGCTTCAAGAAAAGAAAAACATTCAATAAGGGAAATGTTCCCATGTAATTGTAGGGGTCATTATTTTAATGGAGGTTTCACCCCAATTACAGCTAATCAACATATTTCTCCATCCCGTAATTGCCTCTAACACATACAAGCTATATCAAAAGATAACTTCAATATGGGTACCTTGGTTCAAGTCCACTCCTTTAGGTGTAAGAGATAAGAATACTTGATGCTCTTATCTCATTGCTACCTTTTGTTGTACAAGTATCACCTATAACTGTAAGATTCAACACTTGTCTCCTTATCTTTTACTTTGTTTGTAGTTCTCTGTTGTTTATATGAGGAAAATGTGAGTTTTATCTATGCTAGCTTGTAGGTCATTGTGATATTGTATAAAATCTTTATGCATCTTCTACATTTATGTCAGTTAAACTATCTTTATCATTTCAGGAAACTATTTAATAACAGTTATCACAACAAGAAAAAGATGCATCTTATTACTTCTAGAAATGATAAAATTGTGTTATTGGGGAAATCTCCCGTAACTTGAAATTTGGCTAGCCTATCTATCTAAGTAGTTTTTCAGCTGGAGTATGCTCATGAGTGATATGTAAGTATTATTATGAGATTTTCTCTTGACTTTGAATAAGATGCTTTGAGCTATGATTTTCTGTTCACATGAAAGATAATGATACTGTCATGGAGGGAACATTCACTAGACTATAGCATGACAAAATGAACAATAAATATATGTAGTTTCATATGAAGCCAAAGTAATAGCTGGCGAGAATTGACCATTTAAGATCATTTCTCACTTTTAAAAGTATTATAAGCAAGCAACTCTTAATTTGCATAAACAGCAGCTTAATTTCAATTTATGTGATTTCACGTAAACTTTTTATAAAACTCATAAAGTCATTTATATAGTAGTGTGCATATTTGAAAAATAAAAGTTGTGCAATTAGCATTACTTCAAAAACAAATACAAATTGCATAAGTTGAAAAATACTTTTTACACATCACGTCTTTCTTAACGGAATGAGGTGACCAATATTTGAGTATATTATAGCTTGGAGTTCTTAACGTGCACGGTTTGATTCCTAACAAGGGCTTGAACTATCTTATTGGCCATTATGTCCAAAATACAGAAAATCATATTCATCCTTGTGAAAGTAGGTGAATATTCTAGCATATATTAAATTAAATTAATTAAATGAAATTGGTTAAAGACGAATAATAAAGCATCGATTATAAAGTTGGCTTTTTAGACTTTTGTTCACAATTCAACTGCCTTTTGGAATTCTTTTACTCATTCTCTTGGAAAATATATATCATGCAAGACACAATTTCCGAACGCAATATCTACAAAATAAATAAATAAAAGTAGAAGAGTTTTATGCTTTAATTATATTAGGGTCTTTTCACCAATGAGGCGTGTTTGAATAATGAAACTGGAAATTTCAAACTCGGGAGAAAATTTGAGGAAAAATTAGGCAAAAAGTTTCTATCTAGAGTTCTTGTCCTAGACTATTAAATTTAATTAGGCAAAATTTGCGATGAAGAGGTGGAAGAGTTTAGGTCTCGGTAGAGAAATTATACATTACACGTTCAAATTCCTTGTTTTTACTTTTTTTTAGGTATTCCAGTAAATGTATTTATTATTTTGGGGTAAATAAAACACACAATTTAGCCATATTGATGTTCGCACAATTAATTTAGGGTAACTGTCTTTAGACGGATGTTGTGGAGTGCCTAACACCTTCCCCACGCATAAATAGACTCCCAAACTCTTTTTGGTTCACAAACCATTTTTTTTAATTAAAAAGTGGTTTTTTCAATTGTTCCTCATTTTCCTAATACAATTGGTGGTGATTCCAAGTTTTCTTTCAAAAACTAATCTTTTTCTTTAAGTCTGTTATCCGTGTTGTAGCGACTTTCGGGTACGTTGTGAAGATCACAAGTTGTCAAAAGCAAGATTCTCATTGTTGTCCTAACATTAAATATTTGTGCCTTTACATCTTTTCTTTCATTTGCCATATCTTACATTCCTAAAATCTCATTACAACCCATGAGAATCCTTTTGATAAATGAATAATGACATAAAGGCCTATTGAAGTTGGGCATTGAAGAAAAATTGAGAAATAAGGTAAAGGACAAAATCAAGTTTTGAGCTTTTATTCTTTTATTTCAAAATAAAAGTCTTTTATCCTAAGACCACGTTACAAGTTTTTGAAGACCTCCTTGAGGATTGGTTTGCTAAAACCATAAACTGGGGTAAAATTTTTCATGAAATGTTTTTTGGTTTTCAAAAGAAATAAAACTGGGACAAAGCATGATTCAAGAAAAATCTCATTTGTATCAATTGCATGACCCTTAAAGGGAATATCTTTAGATCCTTACACTGAGGCAAATTTTCATTCCTCAAATTTACAAGTTCTCAACCATTGTAATAAGGGTTCTATGTCCTTTCTTTTGCCTCCATGATCCTCTCCAGTGCCTGACACTAGGGCAATTTTTGGGTTGCCCAAAATTTATTTCTTCCACAACTTTGTCATTGACAAGTTTATTTGCCTAAATCAAGGGGCATAGATCCTATCTTATCTCAACCATTTCTTCATCACTTTGTCATTTCTTGAATACATGACTTATTTCATTAATTTTTGTTAAATAAAATAAGAGTGGATGTTACTAGATTAGAATAATAAGCATTAATTTTTGCAAATTCACTTTGAAGTAATTACAAGATCTTTATGATGAGTGTTCGAATGAGTTCAAGTGAAAAAGTTTAGAATGAAATGCTCTCAAAGTTTTCATGGCAACTGAGAGCCATAGATTGATGAGCACACTATAATCTTGACACTAGAAGGCTTCAATTGAGTAATTACTTTCTTCTACTTCTTAACTCCTTGAACTCGTATATAATTTGACATCTACATTTTTGGGTGCTTAGAGACTTGATTATGCATGTTTCTAGTTGAAATTAGCCTCTTGGGTGATTATAATATGACCTAGGAGCATGTTCACATGTATTTTTATTGATTTGGAATGATTTTAAGGCTATTTTTATAAGTGATTTTGAATATTGATTGAGCCTTCAAGGTGTTTGATAAAATGCATGTGTGATGCTATGTTTGAATTTGTCTTTGCTTTTAAAGTGTGATGCCTTTTATTTGGCTATTGGGATTATGACATGAATTAAATGCTTAGGTCCATTATTTGAGTATGTATTGTATCATGATTTATTCCTACTTTGCATTGGAGCATAATTTGTAAATCCTGCCTAGCATTGATCATTGTATGATGTTTCATGGATAACTCAAGCTATACACATCTTTTCCATGTGATTTCACTCTTGTTGAAAACTTAAGATGTGAACCTTTCAATCCATGTAATTTGATTTGAGTGGTTTAAAGCCAACTAATCCCAAAAGTTTTGCAAACATGACTGTTTGAACTTTGAAATTATGCATTCTCAATTTCTGAACTTTGGGCATCATTTTATTCATAACTCGAGTTATACAAAGGGGACTGATGCAATTCCAAATTCTTTTCAAATATAAGATATGTATATTTCAAATGGTATAGATTTTGTTACCAAATTCCATATTTATTAAGCCCATAAAAATCATAAAATTTGCATTAAATTCCGTCATTCTGATTTCTGACCTTTGCATGATGTTTTGGGCATAACTTGAGTTTCACAAGTGCTTTTTGCATGATTCTAAAACCATTTAGAAGGTTATACATATATCTTTGCATCAATGTATTTAATTTGTTGATAATTCATATCCTCTTTTCCTAGTAAATAAAAAAAAAATAGAGGCTGGTTGTCAGGTTTCTATGTTTGGCTACATTCTTGCTTTGTTTATAGCTTCAGATAGAATTAGGATAATTTCACCATATCGAACACATGTGAATCATTTTGTTTTGATTAACTTGTTTGTTGCTTATTTTTTATGCACACTTTTTGAGCTTATATAGAGGAAAATTTTGGATAGCACACATATTTTTGGAGCTTGGCAAATTGAAATGATAGAAACTTGAAACACTCCATGAGGCTTGGCCACTCTTCATCTTATGTTATATTGGATCATACTTTTTAATTAGCTCATGCAATGCATATAAAAAATATATTTGTGTCGTGTAGTATCTGCATACCCCTTCACTTATCATGAAAGGATAGGGCGAGTCAGTCCTATATAGGATGTCTTTCTCTATCTGACCTAGGTGAAAGCAGCACCACCATAGACGGTTGCTTTAGGTCTCGGTAGAGAAATCATGCATTGTAAGTTCAAATTCCTTGTTTTTACTTTTGTTAGGTATTCCAGTAAATGTATTTATTATTTTGGGGTAAATAAAACACACACTTTGGTCATATTGATGTTCGCACAATTAATTTAGGATAACCGTCTTTAGACGAATGCTGTGGGGTGCCTAACACCTTCCCCACACATAAATAGACTCCTGAATCCTTTTTGGTTCGCAGACCATTTTTTTTTAATTAAAAAGAGATTTTCCAATTATTTTCCATTTTCCTAATACAATTGGTGACGACTCCAAGTTTTCTTTCGAAAACTAATCTTTTTCTTTAAGTCTGCCATTAGCGTCGTAGTGACTTTTAGTTACGTTGTGACAGTGGTGCTCTTAGTTTTGTTGCTTAAAAGCCCCATTCTTCATAATAATAATAATAATAATAATAATACTATTAATAAATGATTTTTTATTCTTGCAATAAGTTTTGAAGCTCAAAAAATAGATTTCATATTAATATCGTCTCATCTATATAACTTTAAAAGTAGAATGCTAATCCTCCATAGCTTGACACGTGTCAATATATTGAATTAAATAGCCACATTCAATGCAATTCAAATAACAAAAATTAAAAAAATAAAAATGAAACCGAAAATCTGTAATACATCTATATTAAGCACATGTTATAACTGGAAATAATTAATAGTAAATAGAAACCAAAAATTGCAGAGTAATTTATTATAATTGCCAATTTAATTAATTAATTACATTTTATTATAATTGTCAATCATATTAAATGTTAATTAGTCAATGATAATATATAAATTAGGGTTTGTAATTTGTGACTCTCTAAACTTCTATATATAGTGCAGTCTATATGAGCCTCTCCCCATTACAAATTCTACAGCCGTTTTTCTCTGTCTGTAGAAGCTCACAGGTTTGCTCTTCGTAATAGTTTATTCCTCAATATCTATTTTAGTAGCTTATGAATCTATTTTGCTTTCTATTTCTTATTTGCATGATTTTCTCCATCTCCAAACCTGACGAGGTATGCTCTTTTCTTTTCAACTGTAGGTTGCAAGAATTGTAAGAAGTTCAGTTGTTCTNGGTTTGTAATTTGTGACTCTCTAAACTTCTATATATAGTGCAGTCTATATGAGCCTCTCCCCATTACAAATTCTACAGCCGTTTTTCTCTGTCTGTAGAAGCTCACAGGTTTGCTCTTCGTAATAGTTTATTCCTCAATATCTATTTTAGTAGCTTATGAATCTATTTTGCTTTCTATTTCTTATTTGCATGATTTTCTCCGTCTCCAAACCTGACGAGGTATGCTCTTTTCTTTTCAAGTGTAGGTTGCAAGAATTGTAAGAAGTTCAGTTGTTCTTTTTGGATGCTCTAGAGAAAACATTGCCGCCCTAAAGGAATTGCAAGAAGACAAGGTATAAGATTTAGTTCATCTGGAGAGAAGTCTGCTAGCTAGCAAGTAAGTATCAAGCCTATTCTATTTTACTCACTTTGGATACACTTGGCTATAAGTAAAGGCCTATGAGGGGTAGCCTCCTCCCTTTATTTGCCTTTACAATTCGCACTAATTATGTATAAGAAAATGTCTGGAGGTTGAGTAATATTTTACTATATTGAGAAGCATAAGAGAGCCTTCCTGCCTCCATAATGCAAAGGAACATATAACAATTATATATTAGAATTTAGCATATATGAGTTCCTTTTTTTTTTTTTAATAAAAGAAGAAACTTTATTAGAGCATATACAAGTTCTTAATTTGCAGGTAAGCTATTCTGCTAAGTATATATAGAGAGAGCTAACCAATGCAAGTAAACATAAAACCCTCACCATGAACATATATTTTGGGGTCATCATGCCTACTGAAAACATCAACTGAAACTATTCCACCACCACCACCAGCAAAACCATTACCTACGCAAGCACTTATCCTCCCACTACCAGTCCTGCTCTTTACAAGAAGACTAGATCAATATAGAAGCACAAACCCTAGATCCACTTTACAAACATTTATATTCTAGTGCATTTCAGGATGAGAAAATTTAGAACATTTTATAATTGAACATATCTGCTACAAGAAATTTAAAGTAGTAAAGAATCTATATAACATAAATCAGAAAATATAATTCCCACTCAGTTTTTCAAGTTATATTACATTCATTCCAGCACTTAAATTGATTGTATTGCTCCTTTAGCAGAAAATCATGGGAAAACCCATATTGATGTTACTTTCACCATGCCATTTCATGTTGAGATTCAGATTCATTTTTTAACAAAAAAATGAACTTCAAAGCCTTGACAACATCTCCTTAACGTCACAAGAAACCTTCATTCTCCCTCATGTTTCTTCAAGAGGGTTTAGCAAAGTAATCTAACTGAAAGATAAGACTAAAATATTTAGATAAAAAGCCAAAATTGAATATCCTCTGAAATTTGAGGAAGAAAAATATACTTCGACTATCCTAGAGTCATTTACTTTTAAACTCTGCTATTATAACATAACAAGTTGTGATAGTTGGGCTAACTGGTGTGAAACTTTGCAGTTGAATCATGTACTAGAATACATGTAGTGGAGAAACAGGAATGACATTTATGTGTATGATAATTAAGAAAAATTTCATGAAAGTCCAGTACCAAAAGAGTTTTAATTAAATACTCAATTTTCTTATAAATCAGCAAGTATATATAACAGCTATTGTAGTCCTGGGATTGTTTCCTATTGCCAGCAACTTTTCTATAAACATTTGTATACCAGTCGGGTCAAATGTCATTATTTGTGACAAAGTCAAGAAAAAACAAAAAAAAATCCACAATATTGAAAATGTTGAAGTTAATATTTCATATGCCATTAACATAAGAAAGCAGAACAGGGATTATTATTTTCCCGCCCAAAAAAAGCCTTCATGACAAAAATTTGAGTTGATACCAAAACCAAGTTACCTGAGTGAATGCCTGATAGCCCTTTAATATTTCCAATACAATTGCCTTGACAGTGACCATTAAATTATCTGAGTCAGATTGTAATAGACTAGAATTTAACATTTGTGTATATAATCTATGTGTGTTTGTATGAAGACAAACAATAAGAGATAAGGCATCAAGTATTGTTAGCCACAGAGAATCAATCATTGAAATGCAGAGAACAGTAGTTTTCCCAGTCCACTTTGCTGGTGGATCAATATCACATCAAGAGGATTCAAGCCGATTGAACATGGAGAAACCATGCTATCATGTAAGATAACCGAAAGAAAGTATAACAGAAAATCCAACATAAAGAATATACAAGATTACCTCCCCAACATCTATTGCTTCATCTATCAAAGTAGCCACAGTGAAGACAACCCCTAACAGACCTTCAACTGCCAAGGTAATGGCATGTGGTTCACTAGCAACTAAGACTGTTGCATTGGATGCATCATTCTCTGGACTCCATTCAATACCTACAAAAAAAAAAAATTCTCATATGTTACATGCATCAAGATTCTCAGTACATGAAAATAATTGGACACAAAACAATAATTTGATTTTTGTAAGAAGATATGCATATGTCCATAAAATTGCTCAATCTCAATATGAAAATAGATACCTTTGGCTTTGCTGCTAAAAATTCCTGCTATAGCTGCCAAGCTCTCCTCACTCGATTCTTGAGCATACATAATGCATTTTAAGTTTCTTCTAACCAATATACTATTTTCAAATCTAGGGAAAGAACAGTAGCCCTTAAAGGAAAATGTGATAGAAAAAGTGAAAGTAAATTTTCATTTGACCAGCAAGATTTGAAAAAGAGAATGATATATGTTTGAGAAGAAAAATTAGAAAGGCAATCCAATTATAATCACGCAAACAAAACAAAGAGCAATATAGTTTATACCATTTTGATATTGCATTTTACCATGTCCAAAAAGCATGAATGCAAAAAATTGATGGGAGGATATGTTATCAACACCATACCTGTACATTTGAAACAACTCTAGCAAGTGCTTTGACCATACCCTCCACAACATTCGTGTTCTTTCTCTTCTAATAAAATTCTTTTATCCACAAAATCTTCTAACCAATTTTTCTTTTAGTTTTTAATTGTAAATGTTCTATGAATGTTTATGTCTTTATATAATATATGTATTAGTTTAAAAATTTGTCTTCCTGTATCTATATGATCTCTGTTGGGATGTCATTGGTGGCACTAATGTCTCTAAGTAGTTGTCTTTGCTTCAGTTCCTAGAAGGATCATGATGTACCAAACTTATTCTCTTTGATTTTATGAATAATTTTCTCCAAGTTCCTAGAGTCTTGCAGGCATTAATCAAACTATATTTGAAGCTTCTCAAGAAATACAATCCTTGCAATGTCTTGGAATAATTGATGTGGCTGCTGATAGCTTGCTTTATTTTGCTAGGCTATTAATTTTCTTGCTAATTACAAACCTTATTTTGCTAGGGATTTCTTTTCTAAATAGCTATTTTGAGATGAGTTTGCATTGTGAACAACCATCGTAGGTAAAAATGCAATTCATTTTATGTTGGTATATTTGTTTATTTAGATTGTATATATGTTTGTTGCAGTTCTTTTTTTTTATTATTATTATTTGGTATGTTACCCTTTTTTTGTTTGCTGCCCCCCCACCCCCTCCATTGTGCTGCTTAGGAATAGAATTTCTCGCAAGGGTTCACCAAGTTTCTTAAATTTCGGTTATAGGAGACTGCATAAATATAAAGCCACAAGCTTTGTCAAGCCAAGAAAGAATAGATGAAACATCATGGTCACAAATATCACCTTCCATAGTTACTTATCGATAGCTCACTCTAGAGCAATATAGATCCACCAAAGCTCAGCCAGATAACTATTAGAAATACCCAAGTTGCCTACAATAAAGGTCAATGGTTATTCAAAATTAATATTTGACCTTTGGATATTCTGCAATTTTCAATATTAAAAAATCAATGGGTATCTTATATGAAGTATAGGAGAATTTTCAGCAATTTGATATCAATGGGTATCTTGCTTCTGAATTGGACGATTTCTTCGTTTTTAGAAAATCAATTAAAAAATTTGACAACATTATTCCCATCTCCTATATAACAATAACACATCACTAGAACCTCTTCTTATAATTGGAGAGTAACTATAGGACCAACTCTTTGGGGTGTATTATAATTACACACGCAGCCTGCTCATATTATTAGACCCTTACTATCATCTTTGACAACACCTGCTACTCCTGTTGGCCATAGATCATATATATTGAAGTGTGCTTTGCATGATCTCAAGGTATGAATTATATTTCTTTTATGTAATTTAGAAATGCTATAAAGTGGATGTACATTCAATATTGCTTTGGATTATTATTTTTTAGCTATTTCCCTATTCATACATATCTAAATTCCTGTTTGAGTACAATGTTGGCTTTTTCCTAAATACCTATTTTAAGATGAATTTGCATTGAGGTCAAAATTCATGTCAATTTTGTTGCTTTTTCCCAATAAGAAAACATTGTTTTTAATTGTATATGTCTAGAGATGTTGCTTTTACATTAGGTGTTAAACACAAAATCATAAACTTATTCCTCATTTATCATAAATATGACTGCAATTCAAACTAAGTTGTTAACTATATGATCATGATCTTCTTATATATAAGTAGTGACCTCTAAAGACTGACTATGGGGGATTGGGTGAATGTGTTTATTTTAGCAAAAATATATAGGGTGATACTTGAAATATAACGATCTATTACCCGTTACATTATTAGGTCATCTTGCCACTAAAAGTTTGATACCAGCAAATTATTTTTCATTTGAATTGCCTTATATAACATGGTTCCTAATATGAACATGCTTTACTGAACAAATATGGTTTGAATAGACAAAAAAGTATTGAATCTAACATTCGTAGTAGGACTTATATAACAGTTTGACGGTTAATATCTCTATTGGCTATGGCATAATAGTCAAATAGTTTGGTATATGGTTAGCTTAGTTTAGTTCCTATGCATGCACGGACCTTGCTAGACTTACTCTTTAAGAAGCTATTCCAAACTATTTTCATATATTAAAAATTGATGCTTAAAAATATTATTTACATTTTCTGTTACAATACTTTTCTCATATCTCCATACTACATTATCAGTCACCCCGAACCTTAAAAACCTATATTTATTGTTGTTGATAAAATTTCATATCAACTTTTTAAGACATCTTTTACACATCACACAAACACAAATAAAGTAAAAGAACGGGTGTAATGTGTAATCCGTTATTCAAATACATATATATGATGTTGTCTTATATTTCCTTATTGTGACATCTATTCATACATTAGTTCTATTAAACATCTACGTTGAAGGATTACAAATAATGAAAGTGTAAATGGAAAAATATATTCATAAGAGACTAAGATTTCAACACCTTCTGACATGGAACGAAGAAAACAAAAATAAGACTCTCGATGAATCAGGTACTCATTGTTTGACTATTGATATATTTCCACCGCTCAATTGATATAATTATCTTCATACTATGTTATAGTAACGTAAGGATATTATGAAAATTAAATTGTTGCATTTGAGATTTAATTTTGTTTAAATAATTATTATCTATATATATATATGATATTGTCAGGATCGATCAATGAAGCATCCAGAATTCCTAATAGGGACACCAAGCGTGGAAGAGTACCTTTTAGTAATATTAGTAATGGTAATTTATATTCTATGTGCATTTGGTCGTTTTATATTTTATTTATTGAGTTTATCAACCATATTTCTATCAATGATTGAATACAGTTCTTACTCTAAATCCAATTGTTGCGCATCATCATAAACCAATAGTAAGATCAAATAACATCTCAACCATGGAACCTTTAATAAATAAACCGCCGATCACTGCATCTTCAATATTAATGAGCATGCACTCTCTTGGTGGTGGTAATGTCTGAGGATCAATGATTAACAGAAAAGTTGATGCAAATATTAATGTGTGTAGTACTTCGTCAAAAGCACAAGACAAGGGAAAAAATGTGATGGATGATCATTCACCTGGGATCCACTGCTGTACCCCAGATTTAGGTCTCATACAGATAAACCACGGTCAATTTACACCATCGCCTATCAGTCCAGGCAAGTAAATCATGTTAGTCTTAAACAAGACAGATTTGCGTCCCCCACTCCTTCCAATCATTTGAGGTATGTATCCTTTTTATTTTATTTTTACAACATTTAGCACACATGTTTTCTATACAAGAGTAATACTATGCACAATTTTATTTTTAATATTTATCTTCCTATTAATCTAAACTGATGTCACTTATATAAGTAGTCTACAATATACCCCCCGTGGAATAATGATGTCTCAAACAAACACACTTACATCAAATTACTATGTTGGTAATGTTGCAGACATTGAATTGAGGAATGGTACGTATATAAGATGTTGATTTTAAAGATACATATTTTAGTTATGATCCTAACATTTTATAAACTTATGTAATATGCAAATACCTTATTCAATTGACAGAAAAAACCCCATCAACATTGTTAGGGCAGTGTGATCCCAATGAAGCATCATCAAGAAGACTATCTGTTTTGAGATAAAACTACCAGAGGTGTCAACAAACAAGAAATAATATGTATTAATTAATATTGTGTATTTTTAATAATATACGTATGACAATTTATTAAATTATATGTATATTCATTTTACAGTAAATAGTAAATCAACCTGTAAGTCCGATAAAACTTACAATGACCGATACATTAGTAGAAGAAGCATGATTGTACAATCTTTACAAATCACTAGACTTGATTTTGATGATACTGCTTATGTCGATAACATGATAAACAATGATCATCAAATGGCAACTATCGATGCAGTGATCCGTGACACCCAGATAGGTACTCATGATAGTTTGTTGTTGATGTATATTTTGTATCTGTCTAATAAACTTATGTTGATCAAGGAAAAATATATTTTCACAAGATAACTCAAAAATACACAGATTTGTCTACACCACTAGTTTCAAAAGAAATACGAGGTTCAAGAATGAATATTATTAGACAGAAACGTCACAATTATTACCACACAAACAAAAGTTTGTATCATTAAGAGATGTATACGAATTCTATATTCATCTTTTTTATAACTATATAGTTAATTTTGTGCATCATATTTTCATAGAGAACACACCGCCAAATCATCGAGGAAGGAAGATTTTGCGATCACTACAATCAAATAGAGTACCTTCTCACGATACCCCCATTGGTGAGGATTTTACACAAGTTAAGAACGAGCAAGAGACCATTGACCCATCGATTGACTTAACACAGACAGGTACATATCATCTTATTTCACAGTAAGACATTCATATTAATTTATTCATATATTTTATGATATTCTTCGTATTTAGGAAACAATATCAATATGTTACAATATAAGTGTAATAACAATGTTAATACAGATTGTAAGCATGCATGTTTATTTATCTCCATATTTTGTTTATTAGTTTTTGTCTCACGTGATATATCATGTGATTTATAATAGATCTGATGGATGAAGAAATATATGGTATCCACACTAATCCAACATATGAAAATCATAACCGTATCAATGATGATACACATACAGGTATGTTACATATAATGTATGTTAGTGAACAACTAAGGCTACTTCAGTCTATATAAATACTGATTACATACATTATTCATGATGACCAGATACACATACAATAGTATACTCTGATATTGGCGATCCTACATGGGAGTGTGAGTTTTGTGGTGTTTTACATTGGTACAATGAAAGACTGAAAAAATTGAGGACACATAATATACCCAAGTTCGGGATGTGTTGTCATCAAGAAAAAATTTAACTGCCCTTACTGAAAAATTCACCGAGTACATTAATGAATTTATTGGATGGTGTTGACGGGAGGAGAAACAACTTTATTCAGAATATTCGGGCATATAATATGATGTTTTCTTTTACATCGCACGATGGTAAAATTGATAATTCATTAAATATGGAACGAGGAATTAGGATGTTTCGAATGGGTGGTCAGAATTATCACACTCTCGGAAGCTTACTACCCAATGAAGGGTCTAACCCTAAATTCGCATAGGTGTATATTTATGATACAGATAATAAAGTGTTTAATCGTATATGGGCATATAGGTAAGGCAAAGTAAATTTATATACATTTATATCCACTGATTGACTTAAATGTGTTCTTCGTATATGTAACTCGCATAATACATCTATATTGTGATTGAACTAAATCAATTGTACTTTTTTATTGACTGTATCTAATCTTACATGTTATTAAACATTGTGTATTTACCTATGCAATCGTTCTGAAGCATTCGCCGATCAATTAGATCCTATCATTGTTAAAGACCTAAGAAATATGCTTGATGAACACAATGTCTTAGCAAAGGCATTTAGGAATGCTAGAGATCATTATCAAAGCAACACATTCAGTGAGGTAAGGATGAGGCTTATTGTGAAACGCTGAGCTGATGGTAGAACACACAACAAACCAACTGCTAATGAAATTACAATCCTAATAGTTTGAGATGTTGATAGTCTTGAAAATAGAAGGGATATTGTAATAGAATCTAAGGCCAGAGAACTACAGAGGATATGCGAAATTCATCATATCTATCTTGTATTACAGTATCACCTTTTTTTTTTTTTTTGCTGAAGATGGATATAGATATGACATCCTTTTGAGGGGATCAAACATAACTGAAATGGGAAAGAGGGTGAGAGTGTCAATGAGAGAATTCTTTGCCTTTAGGCTCATGGATAGAAATGGTGAAGCTTCTACATTATTATTATCAAGGAAATTATTTCAGCAGTTCCTGGTCGATGCATTCACAATGATTGAGTCATCCAGGTTGATATATATTAGGTTGAACCAAACTATATTAAGAGCAGAATTATACAAAGGTCTCACTGAATGTGTCTTGAGTGGGGATGTTGTTGGATCATTCGTAGGAAAACATATAGTCTTGCCCTCTTCTTTTACTGGTGGAGTTCGATATATGTTTCAAGATTACCAGAACTGCATGTCTATATGCCTTTGGACTGGATATCCAAATTTATTCATCACTTTCACATGTAATCCACGATGGCCAGAAATACAACGTTATGTCAAAGACAAAGGACTTTGTGTGGAAGACATACCCGATATTTTATCCAGAGTATTTAAAATGAAATTAGACGAGCTTATTAGGGATTTAAAGCAAGGACAACTTTTTCAGAAAAGTGCAATCAGGTACATATCTCCATCTTTTTAACTTATATACATTCTCCGTAAAAAAATTATGGACTGTGTTCTAACAATATATTTTTTTTCAGTCGTATGTACGATAGAATTTCAGAAACGTGGGTTGCCTCATGCTCACATACTACTATTCTTGCATTCTGGACATAAACACCCAACCCCCGATGACATTGATAAAATAATATATGCTGAAATACCTCATAAGGAGGAAAATGAAAGATTATATGAAATTATTGGAGATTATATGATGCATGGTCCATGTGGTGTTGCCAATACTAAATCACCATGTATGAAAGATGGAATATGTACAAGACACTTTCCTAAGAAATTTGTAGAGAGAACATTGATTGATGATGATGGATATCCTTCCTATAGAATGAGGGATGATGACAGGACTATTGATAAAAATGGAATACTAATTGATAATAGGTAAGATTAAATATTAAACTTCGATTATATGTCATGTTATTCAATTTATTCATGGAAATTATAAATAGAAAATATTTTTAACTATTTACATATATGTATGTTGTTGCAACAGATTTGTTGTTCCCTATAACAAAAATCTCCTTCTGAATTATGAGGCGCACATCAATGTCAAGTGGTGTAACCAGTCAATGGTAATTAAATATTTATTCAAATATATAAACAAAGAGTTTGATCGCATCACGGCGGCTTTCTACGAATTAGATAAAAATAATACGCAGAACCATGTGGTGGATGAGATCAGTATGTATTATGATTGCAGGTTCATTTCTGCATGTGAGGCCGCATGGAGGGTATTTGCCTTTGACATTCATTACAGAGATCCACCGGTAAAAAGACTATCATTTCATCTCCCAGATGAACAGTTTGTTGTCTTTCGAGAGAATGATAACCTTGATAATGTGGTGAATAGAACCAATGTCAACTTGACTAAATTCTTAGTTTGGTTTGAGGCAAATAAGAAATATCCACATGCTAGACATCTAACGTATGCTGAGTTCCCGAATTACTTTGTCTAGAAACAACAAACTAAATAGTGGTTCCCAAGAAAGAGAGAGTTCTCTATTAGGAGACTATATTACATCCCACCTGGGTCTGGTGAGTTGTATTACATGAGGCTCCTCTTGAACATTCAAAGAGGATGCATAAGCTATGAAGATATTAGAACAATTAATGGGGTGACTCATGCTACATTTAAAGCAGCATGCTATGCAATTGGTCTTCTCGATGATGATAATGAATTTATAGAAGGTATAAAGGAAGCAAGCGCATGGGACTCTAGTCATTACTTGAGGGGCTTATTCGTGAAACTCTTGATCTCAAACAGCATAAGCAGANGTGAGTTGTATTACATGAGGCTCCTCTTGAACATTCAAAGAGGATGCATAAGCTATGAAGATATTAGAACAATTAATGGGGTGACTCATGCTACATTTAAAGCAGCATGCTATGCAATTGGTCTTCTTGATGATGATAATGAATTTATAGAAGGTATAAAGGAAGCAAGCGCATGGGGCTCTGGTCATTACTTGAGGGGCTTATTCGTGAAACTCTTGATCTCAAACAACATAAGCAGACCTAATTTGGTGTGGGAAGAGACGTGGAACTTGATGTTTGATGATATCATCCATAGGCAACGAAGACTATTTAATAATTCTGGTAAAACTTATAATTTTATGAAATCGATATTTTTGTTACAATTAATAATATAATAGATATAAATATCAATTTGCTAATAACGTAATATATTTGGTGAAGTAGTAATGTATGCATTCTTTCCTAAAATGTAATATTATTTGATTAACCGTGTAAATATAATGACAACATACCTGTCCAAATTTCTTACAGGAATGAGTATGACTGACGATGAGCTTAAAGAGCACGCCCTAGCAAAGATAGAAAAATTGTTATAGAACTACGGGAAGAGCCTACGTGATTATCCACCTATGCCATTGGCAACAGATTTCAATAGTTCATATGGGCAAAACAGATTGATCTATGATGAGACTGCTTATGATAGAGATGATCTAGCATAAGAGCACAGAGTTAATCTCAAGACTTACAACTGAGCAAAAGACTGTATATGATAAAATCATGACAGCTGTTTCTTCTGACAATGGTGGTCAATTTTTTCTATATGGTTATGGTGGAACTGGAAAGAAATTTGTTTATAAAACACTATCTACTGCTCTACGTTCAAAAGGTAACATAGTGCTGACAATGGCTTCAAGTGGTATCGCATCACTTCTCTTTCTTGGTGGTCGAACAGCACATTCCAAATTTTGCATCTCTCTAAATGTCAATGAAGATACATTTTGTAACATAAAACTAGGGACTCCCCTAGCAGAACTACTGGCTGTTGCGAAGCTAATCATTTGGGATGAGACCCCTATGACACATAAACATTGTTTCGAGACATTGGACAGAACTCTTAGAGATATACTAAAACATACAGGTATAGAAGTTGCACATATGCCATTTAGGGGTAAGGTTGTAGTACTAGGTGGGGACTTCAGACAGATACTCTCAGTGATACCCAGTGGTAATAGACAAGATATTGTTGCTGCTACCATAAACTCTTCTTACCTGTGGAATCATTTTCAGGTGCTAATTCAAATTTAAACTTTATTATGGATAATATTACCATATTATCATCCTTTATACATGTTTTTATGTATTTTTGTGCAGGTCTTGAACTTAACAAAAAATATGAGATTGCAAACAAGATCTGTAGACCTCAACACAGTAGGACTAAGTCAATTCTCCAATTGGTTATTAAAGGTTGGTGACGGTGAAGAAGGAGATACAAATGATGGTGAAATTGTTATTCAAATACCAGATGACATCTCCCTATGTTGTGGTATTGATCCAATTCATGATATAGTGAACTCAACTTATCCTGAATTCATGACAAACATGCAAGATCCGAAATATTATCAAGAAAGAGCGATCCTCGCCCCTACATTAAAAGTGGTGAGAAAAATTAATGATTTTATGGTTTCTTTATTGCCTGGTGATGAGAAGATATATTTGAGTTCAGACAGTACGTGCAAATCATGGGGAAACGGACTAGACAATATCCATACACCTAAATTCTTAAATGGTATCACCCCATCGGGCCTTCCAAACCACAAGTTAGCACTGAAGCTAGGGTTACCCGTCATGTTACTAAGGAACATAGATCAACGGAATGGATTGTGTAATGGAACGAGACTGATAATCACCCAGCTTGGAAGATATGTAATGGAAGGAAAAGTTATTTCTGGAAGTAATATAGGAAAAAAGGTTTTCATTCCAAGGATGAACATAACATCCTCTGATAAGAAGATGCCTTTCAAATTACAGATAAGACAATTTTCTCTACAGATTTGCTTTGCCATCGCAATAAATAAGAGTCAAGGCTAATCTTTGTCGCACGTTGGGTTATATTTACCAAAACCAGTTTTCAGTCATGGACAACTTTATGTTGCTTTTTCAAGGGTTCGAACAAGGAGTGGTCTCAAAGTTTTGGCGATCGATGCAAATGGGAGATCCACAACAAGCACCACAAATGTTGTCTTTAAAGAGGTGTTCCATAAAATCATAAGAAGATGTATGAAATAAATTGAAACATGTCATATCTGTAAATAAACATATAAACATATCATATTAAATTTTACGCATTCTAATTATACAAATGTTGCATTTTTAGGATCAGGGCAAGTTCATATGGACTTAGATGAAGACGCTGACAGCCCGAGCCCCAACCATATACCATAGCTAATTTCAATATAGTATTATCACAAATTTTTACTATTTTAATGCATTTTTCAAATTTACTATGGATTCATGATTATTACTTTTAATATATTAGATCTATAGATCAACAAATAAAATCCACAATTGGTATATTACGTACCAAAAATTTATATCATTCATACTTCTATAATCACATAAAATCCATCACACTTGCCGTTGCCTGAGTCCTACTCCCTAGCGCCCAGTGGCCCGCGCATTGGCGCGGGAATAGTACTAGTAAATAATAAACTTAAATGATTATTTTCATAATAATAGCTAATGTAAAAAAAANAAAAAAAAAAAAAAAAAAAAAAAAAAAAAAAAAGAATCACTTGAATCATGTAAAAGCTTAACAACCTAATAGGAAAATCTCTTGACTCATGTAAAATTTTGGTCATTCATTGGTTTTTTTTTCTTATTAAAGGTAACATTTTCTATCAAAGGATATAATTTTGTAGTTGAAATCTCAAGTGTCAAATGGCCCAACCATTTATTCTATTCAAAACCAATGAGTTATTGCTGAAATTATGGATCAAATATGGATGTGAATCTCAAGATTTCAATAAACTATAGCTTTTTGGATTATTATTAATATATGCTAACCATGGTTTGAAAACCAGTCAACGAAAACAAGTTATAATATAAATAACATTACAACCGCCCTTGATATACCAAAACCCTATAACATATTATTTCCTATATAAAGGGAGACAATAAGATGCACCACCAAAGGTAGAACTAGTTTCTACAAAGTAGGATCATGTCCATGGTTATACTCTAGTTTGAGTTATTTATACATGTACTATTTGTGGGTATCTCTCTTCATCATTGGCTTCTCCTTTTTAAACCTCAACCATTTTGATTCTAATTTCTCCCGTTTATATTTGTAGGTCAATTTCTATTTATTGTCAAACAAGGCTTAGTCTTGCTATTGTAAGGTAGAATTGTGATCATATATTCATGTTATTGACAAAAAAAGTTCAAGCTTTGATAGAAGACTAGGTATAGATCATTTGGCAAGCTTTATCAATAAAGTGTTAGCATGTTTATATAGGTAATCCATATAGGAAAAAAATTAAATAACATATAGCACTAGGAACAAGAGTGGGATTAGACTACGGATACAAATTTTCTAAAATTTTAATAGGACTATAATTTGGATAACTACTAAACCAACCCCAACGGGTGATTCAATAGGATTTCTTATAGCACTTTGATGAAAGCTAATAGGATTAGTCCATATGTACAAGCTTCCTAAAATTATAATAGGATTATGATTTAAATAACCACTAAACCAATAATGTACGGGTGTTCTAATAAGATTTTTTATTTTGTGTTGTGTACCACTGCCCTCGTCGCTCATGAATCATAAAAAATAATTAAAATGAAATTATTGATGATTAGTTTTATTATAATTGATTAATTTTAATTATGCATAATTACTTATTTCAAACATTGTAGCTAATCGTCATAATTGTTGATTTTAATTCACATTCATATATATGCATAGTTACTAATTGGAAAAAAATTTCCTTTAAATTTTTTAAAAAATAAATTAAAATTTTGAATTTTAAATTTGAGATTTAGGGTTATTATGTTATCCCTCCTTATAAGTTTAATAATAAATCCTAAGAATTTTATATTTCCATTTTGAGATTTTGAGCAACAGGTGTTATGAAATGGTACATGCATTACACAGATGTAATTATTACACATGCTTTTCAATATAAACAAATGAAATAAGGGGGTTTTGACTAGTAGATAATTAGGGTGAGATAAGAATGGGAAGCATAATCTATTTATTTACCCACAATGGTGTAATGTTTCGGAAGAAAAGTCATACGCTAATGAAATTTCCGAATACCTCATTGTGCAAAACCCATTACTTAATTAACAAGTACAAAATTAAACCTTAAACAAATTTAATAAAAAAATTATTTGTATTAGTATTTAAAGATAAATGGGTTAGATGAATAGGGTTTGGGTATTTGATAATTATGATGCAACAAGGATGAGAAACGAAAAATCAATTTTAGTTTTTTACCAGGTATGGATATGGTTTGACCAAAAAAATAAACTATTCTATAGAATTTGAGATACCAATGACATTAGACCCAAAATTGAATACTTAATCAATGTTTCTATATACTTTTGAACTATTCTCAATTATGGTGATTTAATCTAATTATCGATACTTTTCAAATAGATGCATGCCACATTGTAGGAAATGACTAAAGTATCCCTTGGTGTTATATGATTATTTTGTTTAGGATGTGATTATCATATTCAACTATACACAAAATAATCTTCTATATAATTGTGGAATGAGCACATAGTACCAATGATATTTTGGTCATTTTCTACCATGTGGTTGGCACCTACTTGGAAAGTAGGTGCCTTCCACACCATTTAGTCGTTTTGGTCAAGTTCTCAAACCTTGGAATCTTTCTCCCAAAACAAAAAATAAGACTTTAATACACTACAAAAAACAAATTTTGGAATATAAGAAGCTCATGAAAGCATTTTCAAATAAACGTTGTTTGGCACTTTGGGTTCAAAAGGTAAAATTGTTCTTAAAGTTGCTTCAAATGGAATTGCATCACTTATTAAAGTGGCTCAGTCATTGTACATGGGACTATCCTCTCGTATAATTGCACTTCAAATGTATACATAATAATAATGAAAAGTGGACGACATGGGTATTGTAACTAGATGCCAACTTCTCTATCATGTTTAAAGATAAATGACTGGAATGAGTAGTGTATGGATAATTGATAACTGAGACTGAATAAGAAAAATGACAAAAATTAATTTTATAACTTGGTCTCAATATTTTTTTTTGGTCTACTAGATGCTACACAATAGGGGATAACTTATACCTTCCTAAAATTACTCCCCACTAGGTCTCAATGGGATTTAAATATGGGGAAGATGCATTATTAAAGCTACAATAATGGCAATTTCTGATTGCTTAGGGTGATTTGTGGAGCCAAACAATTCTTCTGAGAAAACATATTTCATGGCAGACTAAATAGATGACATTTCATTTAATTAATATTATATGATTATTTTATCAATCAACGTTTGCTCCTTTTTAGTGTAAATACATAAAGTACTCATGGGAATTTGTTATTGATATTGAGTATAATATTTTATATACTAGATATACGTCACAAAATGCATTTGTGTTTCATAAATGAAAGGTATGGTTTGATTCATGTATTTGAGCATGTCATATTTGTTTGTTTGTTAATGTTTCATAATTTTTGTATTGACCATAACTAATTGTTATATAATGAATCTATGCATGATTTTTAAAAATTTTCTCTATATATAGTAGAACAAGGGTATAAGTAGGAGACATTGAGGTGCAATAGTAGATTGTGCTGTCACCAGCGGCCCGCAGATCAGTGGGGGAAAATCCTCTGGGAGATGCACATGCTATGAAGACATTAGGACAATTAATGAGGTTGTCCATGCTACATTTAAAATAGCATGCTATGCAATTGGTCTTCTCGATGATGATAATGAATTTATAGAAAGTATAAAAGAAGCAAGCGCATGGAGCTTTGACCATTATTTAAGGGGCCTATTTGTCACGCTCCTAATGTCAAACAGTATAAATAGACGAGATTTGGTCTAAGAAGAGATATGAAAATTGATGTCTTATGTTATCATCCATAGGCGGCAAAAACTATTCAATAATCCCGGTAAAACTTATAATGTTATGAAAATATGAAATAAATATATTTGATACAATTAATAATAAAATAGATATGGATATCAATATGATAATTATATAATATATTTTGTGAGGTAGTAATCTATAATGCAATAATATAAAATTAACCATGCAAATAAAATGACACTTTCCCTGTTTGAATTTCTTACAGGACTGAGTATGGGTAATGATGAGGTTAAAGAGCACACACTAGTAAAAATAGAAAAGTTGTTACAGAATTATGACAAGAGCCTACGTGATTACCCACCCATATCATTGGCAACAAATTTCAGTAGTTCATTTGGATAAAATAGACTGATTTATGATGACGCCACCTGTGACAGAGATAAGCTAGCACAAGAACACATGAAATTAATCTCAAGACTTACAGATGAGTATAAGATTGTGTATGAAAAAATCATGACAACTGTTTCCTTTGACAATGATGGTCAATTCTTTCTATATGGTTACGGTGTAATCGGAAAGACATTTGTCTATAAAACACTATCTACTGCTCTACGTTCCAGATGCAACTTAGTGCTAAGAGTGATTTCAAGTGGTATCGCATCCATTTTCTTTCCTGGTGGTAGAACGACATATTCCAGATTTTGCATCCCTTTGAATGTCAATGAGGATACATTTTGTAACATAAAACCAAGCCTTCCCAACAAAACTACTTGTTGCTGCAAAGTTAATTATTTGGGACAAGGCCCCTATGACGTATAAACATTATGTTGAGGCACTTGACAGAACTCTTAAAGATATATTGAAGTATATAGACATAGAAGCCGCACATACGCCATTTGGGGATAAGGTTGTGGTACTAGGTGGGGACTTTAGATAGATACTCCCAGTGATACCTAGTAGTAGTAGACAAGATATTGATGCTGTTATCAACTCTTCCTACTTGTGGAAATATTTTTAGGTGCTAATTTTGATTTAAACTTTATTATGGATAACATTAACATATTATGATCTTTCATACATATTTTTTTTTGTCAAATAAGTGTAGGTCTTGAACCTAACAAAAAATATAAGATTAGAAATAAGATCTACAGATCCCTACACAGTAGGATTGAATGAGTTCTCCAATTGGTTATTGAAGGTTAATGATGGTGAAGTAGGAGATACGAATGATGGTGAAGCTATTATTTAGGTACCATATGACATCTCCATACATTGTGGTGATGATCCAATTCATGATATAATGAACTCAACTTATCCTAGATTCATGACAAACATGCAAGATCTAAAATATTTCCAAGAAAGAGCAATCATTGTCCCTACACTAGACGTCGTGAAAAAAAATCAATGATTATATGGTTTCCTTATTACCTGGAGATGAAAAGATTTATTTGAGTTCAAACAATATGTACAAATCATGGGGAAAGATACTAGACGATATCCATACACTTGAATTCCTAAATAATATCACCTCATCCGGCCTTCCAAACCACATGTTTGTACTGAAGCTGGACGTATCTGTCATGTTATTAAGGAACATAGATCAGCGGAATAGATTGTGCAATGAAATAAGACTGATCATCACCCAACTTGGGAGATATGTGATGGAAGGAAAAGTTATTTCTAATAAAATATGAGCAAAGGTTTTCATTCCAAGGATGAACTTGATACCCTCTGATGCCTTTTAGACTACAAAAAACACAATTTCCCCTGTAGGTTGCTTTGTCATGTCAATAAATAAAAGTCAAGGCCAATCATTGTCGCATGTTGGGTTATATCTACTAAAACCAGTCTTCAGTCATGAACAACTTTATATGGCTTTTTCAAGGGTTCGAATAAGGAGTGACCTCAAAGTTTTGGTGATCAATACAAATGGGAGTTCCACAACAAGCACCATAAATGTTGTCTTCAAAGAGATGTTCCATAAAATCACTTGAAGAGGTATGACATAAATTGAAACATATCTGTTTGTAAATAAACATATAAACTCTAAAGATTTAATCTTATATATTCTAATTATACAAATGTTATATTTCTAGGATCAGAGCAAGTTCGTAAAGACTTAGATGAAGACGCTAGCAGCCCTAGCCCTAATCATACACCATAGGTAATTTTAATATAGCATTATCTCAATATATATTAGTTTAATGCATTTTTTAAATTTTCTACAGATTCATGATTGATACTTTTAATATATTAGATCTATGGTTCAACAAATGAAATCCATAATTGGTATATTACATATAATAGATTTATATAATTTAGGCTTCTATTATCACATAAATTTTATCACACATATTGTTGCATGGGTCCCACGCCCGCCCAGCGGCCCGCGCATCGGCCTAGGAATAGTACTAGTCTTTATATCTTTATATATATTAAAAGTAGTATCCATATAATATTAAAAATAGAGTACATAATGTAGAGTTGACAAGTGTCTCTATCTAGGTGATGACAAGTGGCATGTTGTGGGAATTTCCTCCTATCAAAAGTATTTAAAAAATAATTTACAATGTTAATTATGTGTGTCTAAAAAATAAAAATAAAAACAATTGAATATTAATGTCTTTAAATTACTTCCTTATTTATATTTACTCACATATTATTATTTGAAAATAAATTAAAACAAAAAAATTGTTAACTTACAAATTTGCAATTGATTGCTTGATTTGCAATCAAAAGTAGTAACCGAAATTATCAAGGTGAATTTGACAAATTTACCAAATTTGTGGGATTAATGATGTCACCCTTCACAGAAAAAGTCAATCAAGGAAATATTATTCTATTTAATTATGGCAAATACTCTTATAAATTGATGACACAGAATAATTATTTAATTACTATTTTGGAATCAAAATTAGGGTTACCTTTCCCTTGCCCCATATCCCTATATAAATAGCACCCTAATGTGGTTTATTTTAACACCACTCTCACGCCACCCCAGGCTTTAGTAAGCTGGTTACTGCCAATTCGTTCCAACAGTATTGAGGTATGTTTCTTTTTTGTTGAAATTCTTGGTTGGTTGCAAGCTTATTTTTTTGTTTCCCTCCATTTTTTTATTTCTCTTTTTCTTCTTGGGTAGGAGGAAGGATGGTTACTTTAACAATTGGTTTATATTGCTCAGGTGTGTCTCATTTTTTTGATCTCCTTCTCCTTTCCAATCTTGGCTAGCATACATATACCAATTCTTGGAGGGGTTGCAATACAGAGTGTGTTTAAATATCTTAGAGTATACATATTTCTAATTTTGTAGGGAATAAGTACAACTAATATTTATATCGTCTTGTATTTTTTATGTAGATATGGTTTTGACAAGATCTATGACTAAGAAGATGATGTGAAAACATCCATACCACATCGATACGTTTGAACCCCGGCTGAATCCATATAGCAATGCTTTTCGTGCGACAAAAAATATGACTAGCATGCAAGATTGTTTTGTTGTGCAAATCACATAACAAGTTATGGCAAGCAAATCAATGGTGAGTATTAGAGACTACCTTGATGATACTTTGACTATTGCATGCTTGAATTATGCTAAAGATTGAGAATATTAATCTATCCATATTTTTTTAGAATTTAGTTTGTGCCATATTAGATTTCAAGGGCATACATGAAGGAGATATGGGGTGTCTTAGAGTTGGAATCAAGAACAGTAATTTGGGGACAAAAATGGGTTGTGTACTATTGGTGTGATCATAAGCTCCTTGGCTATGGTGTCTCCCTTCGATTTGGAATGCAGACTTTCATGGAAGAAAACAATTTGAACATTTGAGATGCTGTTTTTTTCGAAGTGAAAGATTACAAGACCCTTCTATTTTCAATTATCCGAAATTATTAATCATTGATGTGCTAATTAAACTGATTAGTGGTTTAATTTATAATGAGTTGGAATCATTATTTCTAAATCAATCGACATTGTCTACATAATGGAATTTTATGTGGAACTAATATATTTACATACTCCTTTGTTATTATATAAAAATGTAGGTATTAAATTGTCAATATAGAGTGAACTCACGTAAATTGAAATCGGGAGTACTAATAAAAAATAAGGTGCTACCAATTTTAAGTGTCTATTACACATATGTAGTATCTTATATTAATTTGAATAAAAAAAAACTGATTGAAAGAATTAATGATGTGAACCATTTGATCCTCATCCATATCTTTGAACCATTTGTAATGAAAAAATGTAGTATAAAACAAGGGCACGTAATATCCATGCATGTGTGATTGTGTGTGAGGAGTTGACAAGTATAAATTTGAATTGGGAGGTTGCTTTCACAGAGTTGCATTATGCCAAATATTAAATAAAAAAATATCTTGAACTCTTTTATTTTCAATTTGGGTATAAAATTATAGTGGTGGAAAGGCAAAACGTGTTTATCATGGATATATAAATAATAAACATACACCTAATTAATATTTAGTTGACAATACTATAATAGAAACTATTTGTTTTAATATTTGGCGTCACACATAACATCTATAGGAGAGAACCAAACAGCCTTCATGAAAAGGACTTGAAGCCTATTATGTTATAGTCATGAATCATATTTTAGATTATAGTGTGAAAATATATTTCACATAAGTTAATTATGAGAAGAAATTTTTACGAAAATGTAACATAATTTGAATATGAAGCTAATTAAGGAAACAAATCTCATGGATACACTAGAGGTGATCAATTGAGTAAAACAACCAAATCTATGGGAATTTCCTCCTATCAAAAGTATTGAAAAAATTATTTATAATGTCAAGTATTTATATCTCAAAAATTAAAAGTAATTGTGTAAATACCAAATTTAAATTACCTTTTTTTTGACATATTTTAATTTTTACACACAAGGATTCAAATTTAATAAATAGTGACAAGTGTGTGTGGACATGCTATCAAACAACATTTTTGCTTTCCAATTTTAAAATTATGATCCTTGATTCCCACGAGGAACTATAGCTATTAGTAGTAATCCTTTTTCTATTATCTAATCTCAGAATTGTGGTTTGATAAAGTAACTAATTAATATAAACTAATATAAACAAGACAATAAGATAATAAAGAATGAATTTGATAGATTTATCAATCGAGAAGGATAGGTCTAGATAGGAACCCCCCTAGAATCTAACATTGCACTTTCATCTTTAACTCAATAATCACCAATTCTTTACTTAGACTGATGGAAATTCCTGAATTATGCCTTAATTTTTCTCAAGCAATAAGACATCTATTCCTAGGTTGATTGATTGAAATCTCTTCCTAATCAAAACCCCCAAGAATGCATTAGTTTGTGTTTTGTGAATTCCCTTAGTACATTGACTCAAATCAGAAGACTTATGTGAACCCTATCTCTAGTGATTCCAAGCAAATCTCATTGCCTACAAGTGATCTTGTTCAATTTACAATTTCTCAATCTATAAACTGAAATCTGACGTTAAATCAATGGCTAGCTTCATCAACTCAACACAAATGATAATCATAGACAATTCTAAGAAATGAAAGGTATATTCACATTAAATCAAAGGGAGAAGAGTACAGATGTAGTTTTTAGGGTTTATCTTATCTAAACCTTTACAAATTAGTTCATGATAAAATCTGAATCAACAAAATACAGAGAAGACAAGATAGAATCAGAAAAACTCATTCTCATGAATTATTTCAAGGGGTTGATCTTCTATCTTGATCTTCTCCAAGCCTCAAAAGTGCTCCTACCGCACTTGCCTTCTGGTGTCTCCCCAGAGCCCTAAATGTTTGATTGTCCAAAAGATGATTCCTGCTTTCCCTTTTAGGTTCAAATATATACTGCTTCAAATTCTAGGGTTTCTCCTTCAGAAGCTCAAACACGGCCTTGACATGGTTGTGTTCACTTATGGTTGTTGGGCGTGTCACTTAAGTTGCCTTTTCTGGACTGAAAACACGGCACCCAACACAGCTGTGTTACCTCTTCTTTAGACCGTGTTCACCTCAACATGGCCGTGTCTCTCTAGCAGGGGGCGTGTTCATCTCTGGGTTGTCTCTGGACTGAGGACACGACCTCAACACGGGCGTGTTCTTCACAGATCCTGGCCATTTCTCAGTAAACTGGAGGAAGGCTCTCTAGATGCTAGACACGGGCATGGACACGGGTATGTCATGGCCGTGTCCCCTGTCTGGACTTTGAATTCTTCTAATTCCCTTGCTCTTTTGCTCCAAAAATTCCTAAAACTCTTCCTTTCACTTGGTCAACCAGAGAAACACTTGATAACACAAATATATGAGTTAAGTGTCATGTTTAATGTGAATTTGCTCAAATCTAAGTAAGAATCCATTGATAAAACATGGAACTTAAAGGCAAAATAAGCACATATCAAAAACCATTTCAATCCTGTAGATATTTATTTTTTAGTATATTAAATAGGAAATTCAATTAATTTAGAATTCAAATTCAAATTTGGTCATCAATTGGTATAAAAGTTTATACAACCGACTACCATAGCCTCTCGATTGAATTTAGAAGAAATTTGTAGGATACACCAATTATTACCTTGATTTATTAACGAATTTTGCAATAACTATCTACGTGTGTAATGGTCCCATGCCCATGAAAAAAAGTGACTAAAATTGCCATAAGGCATAAGGTTTAGATTTTAAAATGGACTATAGATATAAAGTTAGCTAGGTAGTATATAGATGGGTACAAAACTAAAATGTGGTGACAAGTGTTAGGTGGGTATAATATGTGCTATGATAAGGTTCCTGTGATTGACTATATATGCATGTAGCAACTTAATCCAATGGCATACATGTAACACCATTCCTTTTTCACTATTCTCTATGCATGTAAAGCTATATGCTTTGGGAAGATAAAATGACATTTACCTTTTATTATCCGTACTCCTAAACTTTTAGAACATATAAAATTTTATGCATTATTGTCTATGCGTGTCCACAAAAAAAGAACCTAAAATAACCAGAAATGTATAAGGTTCAGAATTTAAAGACTTACATATATAGATTCAGCTAGGTAGTGTGTGTGTGTGTGTGTATATATATATATATATAGAGAGAGAGAGAGAGAGTAAAACCTTTTTTTAGTCATTGAAAAATGCAGCTATTGACAATATCGTCTTCCAAAAATTTTCAGTGACAAATTGGTCCTTGAATTATTATTCTGTCTGACAAATTAGTCATCTGGTACTTTAATGAGAAAAGTTCTAGACCCCTGTAGACTTCTTTCCTAATTTTTTTCACTGATCTTGCCTAGCTATGTTTAAGCCCTCCTTTTCTCATTCAAGTCCTCCTTTTCTTTTCACTGATATTGCCTACCAGAGAACTAATTTGTCAGCAAAATAATAATTCAATGACCAATTTGTCATTGAAAATTTTTTGAGGACAAATTTGTCAGTAGCTGTATTTTTCAAGGACTAAAAAAGGGTTTTACTCATATATATATATATATATATATATATATATATATTTTCTAACAATAATTTACCAAAAGTTTAAATTTAGGTGTAGTTAAAAAAAAATGTTTTATTGAGTCGTGGTAGCATGTGATTACAACCTTCTTCTTTGAACCTCACATGCCATACTCTATAGACAGTAGGTAACCTATCCTCAAAATCTTATACATATTTTTTGACCAATGATATCAATGTTTAATTATGTTATACCTTTATTTGATTGGTATTATTTTTTTTGAAAGAATTTGGTATATAAGCCATTGAACATGGAGGACATATTCTTTAAAGTGATTATTCTCATTGCAACTCTCAAGATAATGTCATATCAATATCATTATTATGATGTTTAGCTTATGTCTACCACCCGCTTATTGAATCATTTAACATATAATGTGATTCTTAATTAGTATACTAATAAAATCTTATGGGGTCAGTAGAGGTAGGCACATAATTTTTACATGCATGCACACACACAATATAATGTTGTTTATACATTCTTTGTGTGGGGTAAGTATGGACTTGAACATAATATTCAGACAAAAAAAAAAAAAAACATGGTAGTGGTGACTATTCAGAAGTTGAGTGGCAGAAGAAAGAGATAGGGACCAGTAAAAGAGACAAACAAAATTAAACTCACTTGTTCTACAAATGCAGTCACGGAATTTGATCCTTTTGATAGTGCTATAGTTAGTTCTTGCTTTTAAACTAGCATAAACATAATTAGAAAATAAAATTTTTGAAAATTAATTACAAAAAATGGGGTTTAGTTTTAATATTGTGTATATTACCAACTTTTTAATATCGTTATTATTATTTTTTAAACCAAGACATCTGAAATCATGGTGAAGACTAGAATGCAACGTGTTAATGAAGAGGAACCAAGGAATGTCATCCCCTTTATCCTACCTGTGGAGGAGAGAGCTAATCATCCTTAATCAATTGCTTTTTATGGTTCAAATTACCCGTGATATCCTCGCTACAGGAATTATGGTCAAAATCATATTCTTTGTTATTTTTATTTTTATGTTTCATATATTGTTTATGACTTTGAGCAATTTGTTTTTCTTTTCTTCTATGGTAGTCTATTCCATTTAAGTTTTGGAATGAATTCATGTTGGATGGGAAGACAACATGACATATGACTACTCGAATGAACGAAAAAGTTTGGAAGGTTCGAATCATGTATGTACCTAAAGAAGTATTTATCACTGTAAAGTTTGGTGAAGGGCTTGGTAAATTCATGGAAGACAATCACATTGAAAAGAAGGATGCGATACTCTTTGAACATGTCGAAGGAAGAGTTATTCGTTTTACTAGTTTTGTAGACAATGTTATTGTCATTGAATAACATTGTTTGGTTTAGAAATAAGAACAAAGTAATCATTTTATATTGAGGTTTCATGTATTCTATTTTTTTATTTCAATTTTGAGACTATAGTATGCACTTCTTTGAAGTTCCTTCTAAAGCTTTGGAACAACCATACCAAAGTCAATCCTCAATAAAAAAAATTTTATCCTATTATGGCTTTTTATTCAAATATATTCTCATCGTATAATTTTTGTGTTCAAATAACCTTCTCAAAATTTATTCTAGACAAGTTTACTATATATAACTAAACTGTTGATTAACTTCAATATATTCTATTTTGTTTACAAATTCAATAGAACCCATTTACGAAGGTCAATGCTTTTACATGCAAATTAAACTTCATAGCTTTATAAAATGGAATTTATATTATAATAGTAAAAACAAATAAAATATTAAACAGTTAAAAAAAGCCAATCAAATAGTTATTTAAATTCTTAATCGTATTGTGTATTGATTTCTATACATTTATAAATGTGATAACATATATAATCTGAACAAGTTAGACTCTTCCTACATAAATTAGAACAGGTTAGACTCTATTTGCCTAGCCTCAATCTCTTTCCTTTACCACTTTCTAAACAATGATAGAGAAGAGTGGCAGATCCTCTTGACAAGGATGAAGAAGAAGAAGAAAGAGGTATTGATCCAAAACGCAAAGATAAGAGTTTATAATGTTCTAGATTTGATCAGCCACAAAGATAAATTTCTACATGTGTCATCTATATTTTACTTTCTGTAGAAAAAGTTGTAAGGTAATTCGTTTTTCCCTCAAAATCATAATTGTATGTTTACCCACCAAGAACATGTCTTGCACTACAATAAACTGATAAATTTAGCAGTAGAGTGGGTTTTCTACATATATCACCTCAATGAATAAATATAAGAAAGGCGACCAGATTATTTCAAAGACCAAATGATTTATAGAGTAATCATATTACGGTGTAGACATACTACACAAGCTCAAATAATGAAATTAATGACAATGATCAATAATCAGATACAACCATAAAAATGACAAAGTAAAAAATAATTATAAGTTGTGTAAAGGATCCAAATAAAATAAGAAAATATAAAGGTGCGTGTGTGTCTAGCTCATGCTCGGAAGAACAAGGCATCGTACTTAGTGGATTGAAACCCAGTGACTATGGTTGTATTAGAACTCAATGGAAGCTTGAGTTCACATGTAGCTTTAGGATGGTAATGCCCGGATGTCAAATCCCCGAGACTGAAGCAAATCCTGAAGTACAACTTGACATCGATGTTAAAGGTAGCATTGCACTTGTCCTCATTGAAGCGAGAGGTCTTGTGAGTCAAGCAGCAGCAGTTGCTAACCTGAGAACACACCTAAAATAAAAATCTGATTGATAGTTTTTTTTTTTTTTTTTTTTTTTTTTTTTTTTTTTTTTTTTTTTTTTTTTTTTTTTT
>QAOA01003433.1:43468-61240 GCA_003255065.1 Cercis canadensis | reverse complement strand
GTTGTTGGGGCATCTCATTCCTATGAGTTATATTCCCTAATTTTTGGCATTACTCACAAGATTTACAAAAGGCATATGCATCATGAAACAAAGTGGACCAATATAGACCAGAATCTAATACTTTCCTAGCTGTTCTCTGAGGACCAAAATGGACTCCACAGGCATAGGAATGACAGAAAGTAAGCACAGAATGTAACTTATGATTAGGCACACATCTCCTAATTATCTGATCACTACAGAATCTCTACAAATAAGGATCATCCCATACATAATATTTAGCCTCACTCTTAAATTTATCAATCTGTGCACGTGTAAGGTGTGCAGGCAAAACATGAGCAACCAGATAATTAACAATATCAGCAAACCAGGGAAACTCACCATGCAGCCCTAAAAGCTGCTCGTCAGGGAATGAATCCTGAATAGGAAACTGCTCATCAGAATCTCTCTCGACCGGCTCAGGTGGTTAGCAATCACATTCTCTGCTCCACTCTTATCTTTAATCTCAAGGTTGAACTCTTGGAGAAGGAGCATCCATCTAATCAATCTGGGTTTGACATCTAGTTTCTTCAGGAGGAGCTTGAGTGCTGCATGGTCAGAAAAAATCACCACATGAGAACAAAGTAAGTAAGATCTAAATTTATCTAAAGCAAAGACAATTGCTAAAAGCTCTTTCTCGGTTGTGGTGTAGTTCGCTTGGGCAGAATCAAGTGTCCTCGAGGCATAGTAAATCACATGATGGGCCTTACAAACCAACTGGGCAATGACTGCTCCCACTGCGTAGTTGGATGCATCACACATCAACTTAAATGGCAGCGTCCAGTCGGGAGGTCGGATGATGGGAGTAGAAGTGAGAGTCTTCTTAAGGTGATCAAATGCATCCTTGCAAGGCTAGCTGAAAATGAAATCCACATCCTTTTGCAGCAGGTTGGACATCGGGACGACAATCTTGCTGAAATCACGAATGAAGCGCCGGTAGAATCCTGCATGACCAAGAAATGAACGAACTTCCTGCACGCATGCGGGGTAAGGCAAAGAAGAAATAACATCAATCTTAGCAGGATCTGCCTCTAAGCCTTTGCTAGAGACTACATGTCCTAGGACTATACTTTGTTCTACCATAAAATGACACTTTTCAAAATTTAGAACAAGATTAGTCTCTATACACCTATGCAAAACTCTAGACAAGCTATATAGGCAGTCATCAAAGGAAGAGCCACATACAGTAAAATCATCCATGAATACCTCCATACAATGCTCTATAAAATCATAAAATATATTAATCATGCAACGTTGGAAGGTACCTGGGGCATTGTAAAGACCAAATGGCATCCGCCGGTATGCAAAGGTGTCGAAGGGGCAGGTAAATGTGGTCTTTTCCTGATCCTCCGGTGCAATGTGAAATATGGAAATAACCAGTGAATCCATCCAGAAAGCAATAGTGGGACTTTCCTGCCGGCCACTCCAACATCTGATCAATAAATGGAAGTGGATAATGATCCTTGCGGGTAACCTGATTAAGCCGTTTGTAATCAATACAGACCCTCCAGCTATTCTGAACTCGAGTGGGAATAAGCTCATCATGCTGGTTCTTCACCACTGTCACTCCCGACTTCTTTGGAACAACTTGCATTGGGCTCATCCACTTGCTATTTGAGATTGGGTAAATAATTCTAGCTTGAAGAAGCTTGGTTATCTTTTTCTTGACCACATCTAGAATCAGTGGATTGAGTCTCCTTTGTGGCTGCCTCAATGCCTTAGTATCTTCCTCAAATAGAATTCTGTGCATACAGATAGAAGGACTGATGCCAGGTATTTCTGCCAGTGTCCACCCAATTGCCTTCTTGTTCACTCTCAGAATGTGCAACAACCTTGCCTCTTGCTCAGGTTGAAGGTTCTTGGCAATAATAACTGGCAGCTGCTCATTCTCCTCTAAAAATGCATAAGTCAAATGCTCAGGGAGGGGTTTAAGCTCCAGTTTGGGTGGCTGCTCTATGGAAGGAAGTAAGGTCTTGGTTGCAGCCTCTAGTGCATAAATCTCCCTCTCACACTTGGCATCAACTGCCATTGCACGATCATCAACTACTCCATCAACTACTTCAATAGCCTCTGTGATAGAACCATTGCTCTCTAAAAATTCAGTAATCCCTAAGCAAACATAGCAAACATAATCACTATCACAGTCACAACAAATTGAATCATCTAAGAACAGCAACTTAGGGGGTTCAGAGGGAAGACTATCATCAACCTCATCAACTAACTCATCAATAATATCAATGCAATAAACAGAATGGTCTTCCATGGGATATAACATGGCATCAAGGATGTTAAACTGCACTATACTATCACCAAACTCCATTGAAAGAGTTCCAGAATGGACATCTATCTTGGTTCTAGTAGTCTTGAGGAAAGGTCTCCCAAAGATGATTGGATTCTTGTTGTTTGTTGATTCACCCTCCATGTTTAGGATGTAGAAGTCAGCAGGGAAAAATAACTCATTAACCCGAACTAGTACATCATCAATCAGGCCTGTAGGGTATGCATTGCTTCTGTTTGCTAGTTGGATCACCACTCCTGTTGGCTGCAAGGGTCCCAATCCAAGTGACTGAAAAACTGACTTGGGCATGACATTGATAGAAGCTCCAAGGTCCAACATAGCATCCACAAACTTACAGTTTCCAATGACACAAGGTATGGTAAAAGTTCCAGTATCTTGACACTTCTTAGGCATAGGTTGAATGAGGGCAGAAACATTCTGGCCCATACTGACCCGCTCATTGCCCTTTAACTTCCTCTTGTGAATGCACAACTCCTTTAGGAACCTTGCATACTTTGGAATCTGCTTGATTGCCTCTAACAGTGGAATGTTAATCTTAACTCTCCTAAATGTCTCCAAAAGTTCCCTCTCTTTCTCTGCCTCATCCAACTTTTTGGATTGAAGGGCTCTCTATGGGAAAGGCAGAGGAACATAATGAGTGTTCTTATGCTGCTGTGGCATCTCTGGAGTGCTAGACTTAGAACTGCTAGGGTCAACAACAGGTTTATCTTGCACATTTGGCTTGCTCTGACCACTGCTGGAATGGTTGGCTGCAGGTGCAGGGGTAGGGTCAGGAGTTTCCTTGCCACTCCTAAGGGTGATTGCACTCACATTCTTCCCATTTGGATTAGGAACTGTTTAAGAGGGAAGGTTACCAGAACCTTGAGCTTGTAGTTGACTAATGAATGAAGCCAATTGGCCAATTTGAGTCTCCAAATTCTGAATGGTAGCTCTAATGCTCTGCTGGAATTGGAGGTTATTGGCTGGTAATTGTTTCATAAGCTCTTTTAGGTTAGGTGTAGATTGGTTAGAAGTGGAAGCTTGCTGGTTGGCAGGATGGAAATGTTATCTATTTTGGTTGCATGGTGGTCTATTTTGGTATGACTGGTAATGCTGAGGATTAGGTTATTGTTGTGGTTGCATGTTATTGTCATATCTCAGGTTTGGATGGTCTTTCCAACCAGAGTTATATGTGGTAGAGAAATGGTCATGTCTTGATTGGTGAGGCTGTTAGTACTGAGATTGGGAATACTGAGACTTGTTAGGAAAAATATTGGCTGCAGCTGCTGTTTGGTTAGGGAAGGCAGAGATATCCTCTTGAAGGGTAGGACAAGCATCAGTGCAATGGGAAGAACAAGAACATATGCCACAAACTTGGATTGATTGCACTGGTTGCAATAGTGGCATGGCTGGCTGTTGATGTTGCCCCATGGCTAATTGTCTCACCAATGAGGTTAACTCATCAAGCCTATGTTCCATCATCTGTTTGTCAGCAGGGTGCACATTAACCTCATTGACCCCTCTATTAGCAGAATACATCCTAGTGCCAAACTGTTAGGAATTGGCAGCCATATTAGAAATCAAATCCCTAGCTGCAGCAGGTGTCTTATCCACCAATGCTCATCTACTAGCAGAATCAATATTGCTCATCTCCATAAGCATTAGACCCTCATAAAAATATTGAATTAAGAGTTGGTCACTAATCTCATGGTGGGGACAACTTGAGCACAACCTATTGAACCTTTCCCAGTATTCATGCAAGGTCTCTCCTGGAAGTTGCCTTATATCACAAATGTCCTTTCTAATTGCAGCAGTCCTAGAGGCAGGGTAAAACTTCTCCAAAAAGAGTCTCTTCATCCCATTCCAATTTGTCACTAAGCCTTGTGAGAGATAGTAGAGCCAATCCTTTGCAGCATCCGCAAGAGAAAAAGGAAATGCCCTCAATTTAATGTCCTCCTCAGAAACTCCTTGTGGCTTCATTGTTGAACAAACCACATGGAATTCCTTCAATTGCTTATGGGGATCCTCACCTGCAAGACCATGAAATCTAGGCAACAAGTGTATCAATCCAGACTTGAGTTCAAAAGAAGCATCTAACTCAGGGTATTGGATGCCTAAAGGTTGGTATGTCACATCTGGGACAGCAAGATCCTTAAGAGTCCTAGCCCTATTGGCAGCATCATTAACATTAGGATCTATGTTATACTCAGCCATGTTATCAACAGAATTAATCACAGGATTAGTAACAGGATTAATGACTACTCTTCTCCTAGATTGTCTATTTCGGCTATGAAATGTTTTATCAATCTTACAATCAATATCACATAAATCACTACAAGAAGACCGAGTCATACGTCATGCACACAAGATTGGCAGAATGCCAAAACACACTAAAACAGGAACACAACACAGAAATAGGGACAGAAAATGGCTAAAACAAAAAGTAATCGACAGAAAGTAATCAGCAGCAAGTAAACGACATAAAGTAATTGACAGAAAGTAATCAACAGAAAGTAAATGACAAAAAGTAATCGACAGAAAGTAATTGATAGAAATTAATCGACAGAAATTAAATGACAAAAAGTAATTGACAAAAATTAATTGACAGAAATTAATTGACAAAAATTAAATGACAGAAAGTAAATGACAAAAAGTAATAGACAGAAATTAAATGACAGAAATTAAACGACAGAAAGTAAATGACAAAAAGTAAATATCATAAAGTAAATGACAAAAAAGTAATCCGAATATAACAAAGCAATCAATTCAAGGAATCTACTAAATCAAGCCAAAATGAAGGAAAAACAAGGGGGAAATGGAACCAAATCACCAAAATTCATACAGGAGCAACCTAAAACATCAAGGGAAACTAAAATGCAAGAAAAACAATAGCCACAGGGCTCACACAGAATAAAAACTTAGCCAAAAAGTAATGCAAATGTAGCCTAAACCGTAAAAAAAAAAAAGAACACAAAAATAAACACAAAGCAGAGGAGGAATGGAAGCAAATGACTAGAATTCACACAATGAACTTAAAATCATCAACAAACATTAACATTTCCCGGCAACAGTGCCAAAATTTGATTGGAAATGTCGCTTAACCAATTAAATTAAACCGAATCCCCTAATTAGAATGCAATAGAGGGCATAATCCGGGTTTGTCTCACAAGGAATACAATGTATAATCAATAATTTCAAGTTAAAAATAGGGGATTGTAAACATAATTGTATTTCTAGATTGTAAAAAGCAGAATTGAAATAGGATTAATTAAGTTGATTAAAACGTAACCTAGCTAGATATTCATCCATAAACCGGTTTGATCCATCCTAGATTAACATGAGTGATTAAGTCCTAATGCAGCAATGCTAATTGAGTTTAATCACAACCGAAATCTCTAATTATGACTAATTATTCCTACTAAGTTATCACTTAGAATTCGATTAACCTCATTCAATTACTAATCTTGTAATCACAATGATTAAGCAATTAGTGGCTAATCTGAAAACTGAACCTCAATTAGCAATTCTTCAAAGGATTCATGCACGGAATTAAAGATTAATCAATCTAAATTCTATTTCACACCTAAATATCCATATAAATCACAAAGATCTTCATGATCCATATAAAATATCCAAATAATCAGAATACAATGAAAAATGAAATTGCATTAAGCTTAATCAAATTAAGTACATAATCTCAAGAACAAAACCGAATTTAATCAGAAGTCTAACTTGGTTACAAGAGTTCTAATCCTCCATGGTCATGAAATCCAAGCTCCAATGAGGGAAGAAAACCATAGTTCAATAAGTTCTAGCAAATACAAGAGAGAAAACTAAAACTGTCTAGTCTAGAATTGATAACTCGTCTACCTCCTTTCTCTGATTATAACTCCCTAACTTTCATGCACACCTAATTTACCCCTAACCTAGTTTAAACCTCTGGACCTCAGCTTCAAATGGGCTCCGGTTTGGGCCTAATTGGGCCTAAATTGAGGAAGTTAAGCCCATTTAAGTCCATCTAGGTCTAAATAGGTCTCTGGACTAATCAGCTATTTTTGACAGGTAATAAGACCATCTTAACTTCATAATTTGTTGAACCGGCCTTCATAACAATTGAAGCCCTACGCCTTAGCTTTCCAATGGGACTGGTTTCAAGTCCATACTACATGTACAGCACAAGGTATGGTCCAAACACTGCATACGGGTCAGGATCCAGTGGTAGCAACTCTACTCTGACTTCCGGGTTAAATTTGACCCATGGAACGTCTAAATTGGCCTTGTAGGTATGAATAAAAGTTGTAGATAATCCTCTTAGCTTTCCTACAAGTCAAGAATCATAATTATTAGACATACAGAACTAAAGATATACCCGAAATACATAATAGTGTCAAAACCCTAATAATGCTAAAAAACACACTTAAGCCCAATTTGAACCTAATTAATGAAATATAATCCAAGCCTAATCAAATAGGCCCAAAATAGCATTAGGAGTTTAAAAATGAGGATTAATTAATATATAAAAATACTGTTCATCAACAGACCAAAGAAATATCCTTAGAATGATCATTAGTGGTTTCACAGGTCAACTTCGAGGTTGGTGGGATAATTATCTCACTGAAGATCAAAGATTAGGATTAGAAAATTCTATAGATCCTAAAACCAATAATTCAATATGCATAAAACTTTTAATTTATGCTATCATCAAACATTTCATAGGTGAACTTCAAAGCTTTCAAGAAAAATCATTAGAAATCTTAGTCAACTTAAGGTGTAGAGAATTCTCAGACTTAAGATGGTATAAAGATGTATTTTTCTCAAAAGTGTTCCTAAGAATTGATTGCAAAAAAAGTTTATATGTGATCTTCTTAAGCTATTTGCAGAAAAAGTCAAAAAAAGATTAAGAAATTTTGAAACTCAACAAAGTTTATCATTAACTCAAGTTTATGAATCTTCATATATGGTCAGTTAGTTAGTGCTATCAATCAAGAAGTAATGGTTGAGTGCAATGACATAAAGTTAAAAAAATAAGATTCAAAAAGATAGTCATAAGAGAAAAGATGAGTTAGGGAATATTTGTAATCAAATGGGAATTGATACAAATTTGATTCCTCCCTCTTCAAGAAATAGGAAAAAGCAAAAATCCTTTAGGAAAGAATTTAGAACAAGAAATTCAAAAAGAATAGAAATACTATGATAAGGATGAATCAAATAAGCCTTCAAAAGAGTCATTTTCAAAAAATCAAAATAGAAGTTCAAAACCTAGAAAATCATTCAAAGGTCCGGTTTGTTATAAGTATGGTCAAATAAGATATTACCAAAATAATTGTCCAATGAAAAAAAAGATAAATTCATTAAATATTAGTGATCAATGGAAAAAAGAATTAAGTAAATTATTCATCAAAAAGTTTCAGACTCAAAAAATGAATCTGAAAAAGATCCTTCGGAATAAAATTCTGAAGATGATCACTTAAAAAATATTTATGATATTCAAGATGAATCATCTGCTTCAAAATCATCTGAATCTGTAACAGGTGAACCTTGTGTTCAAAATTGCAAGGATCCAGATTGTGTTGGAAATTGCAAAAAGTCAATAAATGTTATTTCATCAGAAGCCCCTTTTCTCATAGATATTATAGAAAAGATAGAGGATGATGAAATCAAAAAGGAATATCTTTTAAAGTTAAAAGATATCATAGATCAAGAGAAACCAAGTGTACCCAACATTAAGCCTATAAGTCTTAGGGATATACTTTCAAAAATGAATTCAAAACAGCATGTTATTACTGTCAAAGACCTTCAAAATGAAATCAAAGGAGTCAAAGAAGAAATTAGGCAATTAAAGCAAAATCAAAGTCAAATAGAATTACATTTGCTTAACTTATCATTAAAGAATCATATCAATAGTCAGACGCCGAGTCTAAAGGATAAAGATGAAGATGTTGGATAATCTTCAAATTCTCATGAAACTTATTTGAATATCATCAATAAGATTCAAATTCAAAAATGACATTGTCGGATATCATTAATCATTAATGAGAAATATCATACGAGTTTCATAGCTTTGATAGACTCATGAGTAGTCATGAATTGTATTCAAGAAGGATTAATTTCTACTAAGTACTATGAAAAGACTTTAGAGTCTTTAACTAGTGCTAATGGTTCAAAACTTTAAACAGAATATAAGTTAACCAAGACTCAAATTTGCAATCAAGGTATATGTTTCAAAAGTACTTTCATCTTAGAAAAAAATATTTCAACACCAGTTATATTAAGAACTCCTTTCCTTACTCAAATCTATCATTTTCATATAACATCTCAAGGAATACATACTAGTCAAGGTGGTAAAGAAATCATATTTGAATTTCTTAGACCAATGAAAGACAAAGATGTTAGTGAAATTCAAAATAGTTCAATCTCTGTTATCAATATGATAATAAAGAATCAGAAGCTCATTAGACCAAGGAAGTCTCCTTGGAATCATGCAACTTTACTCAAAATGGCCATAAATCATAAGTTTCTCAACAAAATTCTTCAATGGATTTAGTATTATCTAATACCTAACAAGAAATATTTATTTAGTTGTTCATATAGTTCATCAGTATTCTCAAAGTTTGATGAAATTACTTTATGTTATAAATTATTATTGTTCATACTAATAAAACTTAGTTTCGCAGATGGATCCTCGGCAATCATTGATGTATTTCGTTNCAACAAAATTCTTCAATGGATTTAGTATTATCTAATACCTAACAAGAAAGATTTATTTAGTTGTTCATATAGTTCATCAGTATTCTCAAAGTTTGATGAAATTACTTTATGTTATAAATTATTATTGTTCATACTAATAAAACTTAGTTTTGCAGATGGATCCTCGGCAATCATTGATGTATTTCGTTGATAATGCCTTACCTGTCTGGCCTAGACATTCTAATTTACACTACAGAGATAATTTAATAGATTTAGATAATTGTGAAATAGTAATATTAGATGCTATTTGGAATATTAATGACTTTAATAGTAAATCATTAGTTTTGAAAGTAGTAGCAGACTATTTTCGCTTTTCTCATCATAAATTTCTTCACAAAGCTTGTCTTACTTGTAGAACAAATGAATATTTCATAAATGATCTTACTTACAACAATCTTGAGTTAATCAAAGGAAATAATTTTCTCAAAAGGCAAGTAGAAGCCCTGTCAGCCCAACTGGCTCACAGTGGAATATCATCATCATCCTCACTGGATGAAGGCAGATTCAAAGATCTTGATGCTCTAGAAGATATAGCTTTAGTCCCACTGGCTAAAGAAAAAAATGTGAGACAAGTAAGAGTGCTATTCATATCTTAGCCCCACTGGCTAAAGATAAGAGTAAGAGAGAGTATATCCATACTTCAGTCCAACTAATTAGAGATAAATGTGAGATAAGTGAGATAAGTAAGAGTGTCAGAACTTTAGCCCCACTGGCTAAAGGAAAAGAGCAAACTCTACCTTTAACCCAACTGGTTAAAGAAAAGTTGATACAAGAAGGAAAAGATAAAAAAAGGTCAAGAACCTTCTTCTTCTCTCATAGTTTTCTCAATCAATTACCAGATGTTGATTGCAGAGAACTTGTTCATCAAACACTTCAAGAAACCGAGCTCAACAGACAAGAGTTCATTCAAAAAGCCTTAGTAGAATTAGCTTGTGACTACAAACTCATTCCAGGGATGACTTAGACATGGAAATATTATCATGGTCTCAAAAAACTTGAATGTCTCAAAACAGATCCTTTGTGCAAAGAAATTTCCCTTTCTATGTCTGATTGTAAATATCATCTCACCTATAGCATTTGTAGAGCCTCATTAGATCTTTCCCTTTATCATCCTATTACAATTCATTTCAAAGAAGAACCAATAGTTTTAACTCCGCAAAAACTTTTAGATTATAGATACTTGCCAATGTTCTCATTACAGACCCTGATCAATCAAATGAATTTGGAAGAAAATTATCTCATTGTATTATACATGCTTTTGATAAGTTTCCTCCAAAAACATATGTTGAACTACTCATTCAAAGCAAAACCCCAGAATAGATCAAAGGAATTTGTTATCCTGCTCAGCACAAAATCTTGCTCAAAAAACACATGATGAAACCTTATCTCCTGTCCTTAGAATATCCTTGGCCTTGTTACAATTTTTTTAGGTGTAAGCATATTAGACATTGGCGAGCTAGAACAAGTGCAAAAGACCTTTCTATCAATTATCAAACCCTTGTTGCAAAAGATCATAATCAAAAAATATATTTAGACTTATCCATTCCAGAGGTTCCTTTCAATATCCGAATTGACTTTCAACAATTAACTGATCATTATTTTCAAAAGAATCATGCAGAGGATTTAGAAGCAATTCATCGTCTCTATGAAGATGCAGATGAAGATAATAGATTCGACTACTGGAATACTATGTATGATGAAGAATACATAATATCATCAACCAAATGGAATCATAATACAGTCACCCAAAGATTGCCATCCATGTGCAGTGATTCCAAAAGACTACAAAATTCATATGGTTACTAGCAAACTTATCATCATAGTCAGCAAGTCAACAAAGTTTTATGAAGACTTCTCCTATCATGACAAGTGGCAAAACAAGTGTCAAAGTTCAAAGAAATGAAGACTACCCCTAATGACAAGTGGCAACCTCACAAGGCATCATGAAAAGCTTCATTACACATCATGCAAAAGACAAGAATGTATTTCAAACACGTTGGAATCCATGGATTTCAAACCTTCTCAAATCCACTCATCAAGGTCTATAAATAGCCAAGTTCAAGACACAAGAAGGACACACTAACTCCTTCCTAACACAAAAGCTCTCCCAAGTGAAAGCTTTCTCCTTTCATCAAAGTTTCATTAAGTCATTAGATTTTCATCAAAGCATGAGGTAGAAAACCTTTTATTAACCTTCAAAGACCCTTGTTCTCTTCTCCTTATGAATTAAAGTTTGTAACTACTTTTAAAGTGTATTTCAAGAAGTTTCAAAGTTGTAAGTGTTACTTTGTTCAATATTAAGTTCTATTTCAATACGTTTTGTATTATGCATTCATAATCCCATCCTTGCTTTCCAGTGCGGACTACCGCCGGATTAGCTTCCTTTCATAAGCATACATCCCTCTCCTTGCTTTTCAGTGCAGATTACCGCTAGATTAGCATCCCTTTTAATTTTCAAAGTTACTGTTCATCATACTATTCACAAGTTACTGTTCATTCCAAACTTTTACTTGTTTGCATGTTTCAAATTAATTTTTGCACCCTTTTCATAAATTTTTTGACTTACTCATTAACTCTAATCATTCATAATTAATCATTAAGAAAAAACTGAGTTACGATCCTGTCATATAAATGGTATATATATATATATGGTGTAACTAATTAACCTATAACAAGGCGGGTTGTTAGGCTAGAAGTTATAGTTGATGCGTGAAGGAGGCCATATCTTGTGGAAAAGATGGTTGACCCAGGATTTCTTTGCTTGCACATCTTTTTTGAGCTTTGTTCCATAACCTTTAACGTCCTTAGCATCTGGTGGCTTAGTGTACTTCTCCTTCTCTTGTTGGGGGAGTTCTAAGAACTCTTTCCTAGTACTCTGCAACTTTTTCACTACCTCATTTGGTATTCCATGGTTAACAACTTGGAACATACCTCATTCTTGGCTAGCATTGCCAATTAACTTTACCAGTTTTTCTTCATCTGTTTAGCTAAGGTCAATGGTGGGAATATCAAGGATAGCTCCATGAAACGTAGTTATTCCGGGTTGCTCTGTCTCTGGCCTTACAAAATCTACTGGGATAATACTAGAGATTAATGTGTATACATGCTTTATAAATATTTTTACTACTTAGCACCATCTCATCCTCATTTATATACCAATGAGTAATGGGAGGAATCAACGTGGAACTCTTGTGTTCACTTCTTACAGCTACCAACCACACAAACGACGTGACCTTTTCTTTCTAGCGTTAAATAATAACTTAAATGCATATATATATATATATATATATATAAAACTAACATAAACAGACCTAATCAACCTGCTATTAGTGTTTCCTTAAAAAAATATTTATGTATGTATAAACAATTTTATTTGTGTAGTTAAGTTTACATAAATATTATTATATTTNGTAGTTAAGTGTACATAAATATTATTATATTTTCATTCGTATATATTTTTGGGTTGACAACAGGGCAAAACCCAAACAACAAGGAAACCAAAGAAATTACACTGGAACACCAAACATGTAGCCATCTTTTAGAGCACCAAATTCTGCTGCTTTCCCACCAACTACACCACACTCAAAGAGGAGAAAAAAAAAAAGGACAAGTAAAGAGTTATTTCCACAAAAACAAAATAGAAATAAACTTAAAACTAACGTAAACAGAAATTTATGCATAAGAGCATCAACCAAAAAGAACAAATGAAAATGAAGAATAGAAAACCTACCATCAATGCATGACAGCTCAGGATTCATTCCAGGGTTTGCTTTCACTACCCGCACATGAAGCAAAGTACCTGCTTGCAAGATTAGTAATACTATGAAACCAATGCAAAGTTTTCGCCAGCTATATTAAAAAGGGAAAAAATAAATAAAATGAAAGTACACATCATTCAACACAATTTACAATATGTATGATCACTATATAGAACATGGTGTGTAAACCAATTTTTATAATTTAAAAGATTCCCCATAAAGTGATTACTAACTTTGAACTTACATTATAGAAAAGCTCCATAACTTTAATGAAAAGCTCCCCAACAAGTGTCAATTAAGTACCGAGGATGGCAAAAGAAGGGATGCACAAAGTCCTATTTCTAATATTATTTTATCATATGTTATGTCTAAGTCTTCCTAAACTTGAAGTATATAATTAAAAAATAATTAAATAATTAAAAAATCATGGCATGAAATGGTTAAAACAAACTTAATTAAAAAAAGATCAGAACTTGATGATTATGGGATACAACCAACAATTTTGGAGATTGACAATTTGAAGATTATGCCTTCATCAAAACCAAATTGATATAATAGGATATTCTTATAAATACTTTCTTGATAATTCTTACGAAATTGCAAATAAATAAAAGGCAGAAAGAAATATCAATATTCAAACAAATTTTTGGGGGTATTATTATGTTAATTAATAATTAATTGAGACCATACAATCATTCCCATTATTGGATCCTTTGATTTAGCCCATTAGTTGTTAATATATTCATGATTCAATTTGGATTGGTTAGTCAATTAAGGTGCAATCGGTTATGGCTTTTATATTGATTTTAATTTGGATTGGTTAGTCAATTCTTCCATAACTTTGAGGAGCAGGCGAAATTCTATTAAACTATGAACTTAAAATTGATCATTGGCTCTAAAAGGTTGGTCTCTAACCGAAGTACTATATACACAAAAATAATAAAGCTCATTAGGTTAACCCATAAACTTCCTAAACACTAAATTAACCATATGTGATATATAAATAGGAATTGGCTGAACCTAAAAGGATTGTAAGAAGCTCTATTGTTCTTTTTGTGTCCTCTGGAGAAAAGACTGCCACACTTGAAGAATTGTAAGAAGACAACCAAGTAAGTATCAAACACTCATAATCTATACCTATTTTATGTTTCTTATTAGTTGAGTGTATTTTTTTTTTTATTTCTCTTTTGTTTTCCCATTTTCATATTTCATCTGTTAGGACTTCCATGTGTTATATATGATTGAAAACTGAATCCTACTCATGAAGATAAATAGTAGAAACCGTGTGCTAAGAATTGAATGTTGGTATGATTTTGGACCAATATGCTGACTCTTCACTTAACAGGGAATTGCTTCATAAATAGTGTTCCTTATTTCTAAATACAAGACAAGAGAATTGTGCTCATAGTCTAAGTATTTGACCTACTCAGTTGATTTCTTTTTGGTAGTAAATTTGACACAATTTTATTTTTTTTTGGTAGTAATAATCCTAGATACCAACTATATTAAAATAATTCCAAAAATCATGGCCTTAAATAAATCCTTGAATGTTGCAGTAATTTAATTAAAACAATTTAAAATTGATATTTCATATAAAGAATGCCAAAAAATCAAAGACATGATTACAAGAATCATGATGGTAGCATTTTTATAGGAATAAATTGATATTTGAACTACTACCCAATGCAGACTTATTACTAATTAAATATAAGAGACAAAATCAATCAATTGATTGCCCAAAAATAATTCTTGTCTGAGCAAATTAGGGGCGTCATACTTTTTGTGGGTTTAGGTAGAATTTTTATTTTTGCAAATTAAAATTAGTTGTCTTTTGTGGTAAGACCAATTAGAAACTGAAATTTCTAATTATAACATGGAAATCAGCATAATCAAGGGGATTGTTTTTGCTAAATTTAAATCACTATGGTTTCTTGAAGAGTAGTATGACTATGTATTTAAGTGAGTTTGTTTTATGCCTACAAAGCTACTCTAAACACATATTCATTTTGTTCTGATTGAATTTTTGCTCCCTTTATTGTCTTTATGTCTTCTCCATCCTCCAAAACCTTTTGGTATGTTTTGTGATGTTCTCTATTTATGATATCATTTGGGCTTTAAATTTTATTATATTTCTTTGAATTGTCATGTGTTATTTTATAGACATGCTATTGAATTTTCTGTTATTTTGTTCACATGTTTTCCTTTTATGCATGTACCAGATATATCTTCTTTTTCGGCGTTGGATAGTTGGATTTTTGTTATTTTAAATCTGGAACATTGACTCATCCTTTAAGTCAGAAGGTAATTTCTTTCAAACTGTATTATATATTTTATTTCTAGCCTTAGATATGAGATGTTGCTTCTTTTATGCGTGTACTATTGTTGCATGCCTCGGTAATGTGTGTACTGTTGCAAGACATGCATGTTGCTGAAACCCATAAGGTGAGTTATATTCTTTTACTTTTTGGTCTGCATGTTTGAAATCGCCAGGCATTTATAATTGTGGTCAGATTCTATTCTAAAAATGGGATTTCTTTTTTATATATATTGGTAAGTTAGATCAAGCATGACTTTTCCTCTTTTAAGCCATGAATAGCAATATGATTTTATCTTTGCCTTTCCTTTTTAGTTTTTTCTACGTATGACTCAATCAGAATCATCAAAGCTTTGTTTTGGTTCAATTCATCACCTTCATTGACCATGTGAACCTCTTGCATTATCTACTAGTGACATCCTTAAACTTGATCTATTTTTGTGGTGGCCTCCTCTCTTTCCATTTGATATTGTGCATCCTTCTATATAAAAAAAATATCTGCTACATCTGGGCTCCGGTAGTGGCATTAGATGATTGTCTTAAATGTTCTTAATTTGTATCAAGTTAGCAATTTAACAATTAAGAAGTTTATTTCAATTGATATTTTTTTAGAAAGTTCATTAAAGATTATAAAACCTTTAAATTAATCCTCATCTCATGCTTGACTATTTTGGATTTAGCAAACTGTATGTGCATAAACTAGATTTTTTTATTTTCCTTTGGTTTAATTATAAAAGCATTTATTTTGTTTAGATGCATAAGAGAGGGGATCATACAACACTAAAAAAAATAGAAGAGGCTAGATTTCATGTTATGATATTAGGTTTACATATTTGAGGCAATGTTAGATTTTTGGGTTGGAGAGACCTAAATCTAAACAGACTTCAATAAATTGAATACCATATTAAGTCAGAAAACTACAAAACTTAAGATGTTAATGAAAATGATTTCTTTATTCTTATGGACGTCTCTTTGAAATGTAGAAATAAGGCACCAGTAAAATATTGATGTTCTCTCAATTAAACAAAATAATAAGTACAATTAGAAAGAAGTGATTGACTGATAATTTTGTTTATTTGTCTAATTCACTTTTTTGATAGTTTACTTACTAATTGTGTATTATTTTACATTTTGGCAGTGAAATGTTGATCTTACTGGCTATAGTAGGATTGATGCAATAAGAGGAATAATTTTTTTTTAAAGTGTATATCTCATTTATTTTTAAACTGTATTTTACTTTATTTATTTTCTTTATGTCTTTTGTGTGTTTGAATGCAATTGATTGGGATAATTGAAACCTTAACTCGCATGAAACCAATCAAATGGATTAGGAAAATAAATAAAAGCAAATGCAAATGGGGAACCCTTTGGAAGTAGAATTCTCCATTATCAATTGAAGAAAACAATAAAGAAAGGAAAAGAGTGAAATGAGTGTTATATGTTATCATTATTTTATGAGTTGTTTTTCTCATGGGATTAAAATTTTATTCTAAGCAATTTTAGAAGATAATGCAAAAATTATTGCCCACATCCAACACCTCACAAGTTGTAGAAGTTCATTAAGGCAATGTTAATATTAAAATTTCAAAGAGAGGAAGGACTGCTAAGGATTTTTTTTAACACATGGTCCCTTTGTAGCAATTTAATTGATATAGAACTTTTAACTTTTGGTAAGAAGAAAATAAGTAACGAATCTCTTTGTAGGTGATCAAGAGGCTGAAAATTAGCATTTTGAATGGTACTCTTTTGTAGGTCCTCAGAAAGTTCTTAATTGGTATCAATTTAGCAATTTAACAATTAAGAAGTTTATTTCAATTGATATTTTTTTAGAAAGTTCATTAAAGATTTTAAAAGCTTTAAATTAATCGTCATCTCATGCTTGACTATTTTGGATTTAGGATCATCTTGACGTAATTTCCCCTATTCCTAATTTGTGTCATTCTTTATTTATTTTCCTTTTCATTGTATTCTGTGTGTACATAATAATCAGGTTTTAAAAGTATAGTTATGTTCATGTTATCTATTTTTGATACTACATATTGTATTGGGGATTTTTGAGGTCATGTGAAAAATGACAAAATGGTTATGCTTTCAGTAAAGATATATTTTCTTTTGTTTCAATTCATTTAGGCCCACATTTTGTTCCTTTGGTGGTTTATAGTTGTAGTTCTACATCGTCATCATGTGAACCCATCAGCCCTTGGTATATTGTTGGGTGATATTTCTAATTTGATTCGATCTAGAAAACCTGACTTTTTATTTCTTATGTAATTGATTTTGATTCAAGTAACTAATTGCCACTTCTAAAGAATCACATATTATTCCTTAATTGGATTTCAAATATTAGTTCTATGAATTTAACTATCCAATCATGCCTATTTGTCTTTTGTTTTCTAGAAATCTGAGAGTTGACAAATTTTTTTATAAGCTTTAAACTTTTCATAAATTCTATATTTAATATTTGTTTGATTATAATGTTCAGTTGTTGAGAAGATAGTCAGAAAAAACTGATAATTATCAATTTTGTGATACTTTCACTATTATTCATATTTAGCAGCTCAATTATCTTTAAAGTTTTAAAGCTAAAAGAAAATTCATTTAGTTTTGATTCTTGTCTAACGTGGTTTGGCTTTTTTTTT
>QAOA01003433.1:26638-40646 GCA_003255065.1 Cercis canadensis | reverse complement strand
TGGTACCATGTTGAAATATGTGAGTGGACCTCATCCAAATCTTCATGTTGTGAAAGTGTGTTGTCTTCATACATGTGAGATATAAAGTTAAGTATGTCACTTCTGTCCAAAATGCCTACGACATTTGGACTTGTGTCATTCTTACTCTATATATTCTTAGTTTTGCTCATCTTTAACCGATGTGGGACTTGCTCCCACTCTTCTTCATTTTCTAACAGTTACGTCCCTCAAATTGTCTTCCATTATTAATTTCTATTCTCTTGCATTGGTTAGTTATTATTTTTTATGATTTTCTCAGTTCCAACTGTTTATCCTCTTGATGTATGTGCTCGTCTATGTATGGTAGACAACCTCGAACAATTGGGTGTTGATCATCATTTCAGTGAGCAAATCAGAAGAGTAATGGATGATACATAGAGGTTAGGATTCATGTTAGATGCCTATGAATGTCAATCCTTTTTTTTCTTACAATGAGTAATCTCCTATTTTGGCGATTCACAGACTATGGCTGCAAGGGGAGGAAGAAAAATTTTCAGAACCACCTGTGCCATGGCATTTCGATTTCTACGCCTCCACGGATATGATGTTTCTTATGATTTTGTGTCATTTTTAACATTTCAATTCTTTGAAGTTGTATATTTTCGGGAATAGGAACATCTAGCAGAACTAGATTTTTTTTTGGTCTTGTAGATGCATTAAGTCAGCATTCAGAAGATAAGTTCTCCAATTCCCTTCAGGGATATTTGAAGGATTTCGGTGCTGTTTTGTTGTTATATAAGGCCTCAGAAATAGTTATATATTCAGATAAAGATGACGAAACTTCTGGACAAGACATCTCCTGGAGAAAGATTAATTGTCCTCTTTCCCAAAACATGCTTATAGGCCTACAAACAATGTTGCCCTTAGGTAACATTCAAGTTTCAACTACAATCGCATAAAAATAATTTAGTTACCGGATTTTTAAATTTTTTTTGTTACCAGATTTTCAATAATACTAAAGTTGGCTAATTTGCAATAATATTTTAATTTGTCACTTGTGAAGTGAATGATTCTCTGCGCCGTTTTCTCATTATACTACTTTTGGTCGTTTATTTATCTGAAGATCTATTGACTTTAACAAAATAGATCATAATTTTATTTTAAAAGCTTCGTATAGGTTCAAAATTTTCTTTCTTAGTTTCCTATCCATCTCTCTACCTGGCTTCTTTTGCTACTTAGGGTTTAGTACAAGCTACTCTTTATCTTAACTCTCTTCCTCTCTCACTTCTCTGAATTTTGCAAACAAAGAATTCCTTACGCTGGCTGTGGAAGACTTCAACATTTGCCAATCACTAAATCGCGAGGAATTCGAGCACTTATAAAAGGTGAATTCTGATATAAAGGTCAAATTGTGGCGTGCATAACAGTAAATTTTTGAGTATGAACTATATTCGCGGTTGTCTTCCCCCCTATTTTCTCAAATTTAATTAGAGTAAATTAAATTAACTTCTCCTGAGATTTTAAAATAATACAAATGTTCTTTTAAAATGGGATAAAACCTCACCTATGCAACTTTATTGGAAACATTCTAATTATATATATTTTTACCCTTGCTCCCCCTCCCCCAAATAAATGTACAACAATAAATTATTGAAATGTATAAACCCCCGTAGCTAAAATATAGAATGTTAGTACGTAGGAGTATCCCTTTCACGTGGGGAGCCTAATCTTAAAAATAAATATCTCGTTATAATGTACATGTTAGCGGACACAAGTTGCCATAGGAAACATTTATTTGGCTCCATAATCCATAGGCTATGAACAAAAGCAACCAACAAGGTGTTGACTCAGTAGAAGCAGACTAAGTGATAAGTCAGTTTTATACCGCATATATTGTATTTATCTATCTTGTTAATTGTTTATTCTTGGGTATTTTAAGTTTGATTATTATAAATTAATGTTTCTTTTATAGGTTTCCACTTTAGAAGTGTTTGGAAGTCACTCTAGTGTTTTTTGGTGTAAGAAGCAGCAAATTTTGGCAAATTTGGGTTGGAGTCAACAGCTTGGGCACCACAGCCCCCAGTCTGGGCTTCGCAGCCTCCGTAATTCAACAAAAGTCAAGATCAGACAGCAGCTTAGGGGTCGCAACCTCTAGTTTGGGCATCGCAGCTCCCCTCCTCAACTAAAATGCACTATTCAGGCAGAAACCCGAGGCTACAGCCCTCGACTATCAACTCGAGATTTGACTTCCAAACTTCCTATTTTTATTAGGATTCCTATTTTATTTTAATTCTTTTTTCTTGTAAACTTCCTAGGACCTATAAACAAGACTTTTAGAGACAAAACTAGGGTTCTGCACGTTTTTTACACAAGAGACAAGAAAAGAAGGAAGATCAAGCTCCAAGATTGGGATTTCGTCATTGATTCTCAGTTTCTAAGAGTTTTTCTCATATTTTTCTCTTGTTCTTATGTCTAATTACTGTGTAATCATGTTCTTATGTACTGTGATGAACTAAATTCCCTTCTAGGACTATGATGTAGCCTCACTAAGAAGATTTGTTATTTTCTATTTCTATTTCTATAATTCAAGAACTTCTTTATTAATTGTTTTCTTCTTCTTCTTAATTCTTCATACGTCTAATTGTTTGATCACCAATTAGTTGATTGTATAATTACAATGAGATTGTGATGCAATTTGTAATTAAAGATCACAGGGATTAAGAACATAGGATGCATGTATGATAGATATATACCTTCATGGCTTGTGTAGTCAATTAAAGAGAACCAAAAAATTAAGTGAATTTCTAGGTTATTCGCAATTCACAGAGGAATATAGTTAGTTCATAACTTAGAAATATTTTTGTTTGACCTTTGAAAGGCTAATAAATAATTTAGAGTTCTTGGCTAGCAATTAGGAAGATTGTTCTTGGTTAATGAATTAGGAATAGAAAATCGGAATAGCTATGGTGAAATCAGAAGCTCTAGATATTTCTCATCCATTTTTCTACTCGTTACTAATTTAGTTTTTATTTCCTTTAGATTATCACTTATATTCACTCATTGATTATTTGGATAAAATTAGAATACACCTGATTTTGGTACTTATTAGCCGCAGTCTCCGTGGGATGATATTTTACTCTTATTTTATTACTTGAAAATGATAACATACACTTGCGTTAGAGTTTTACACAAGAAGTTTTTTGGCGCCATTGCCGGGTATTGTGCGTCTATTAATATCAATACTAAGGTAGTCTAATTTTTGTCTAAATCTTTATTTTTCTGTTTTACGCTTGTGCTCTTTGTTTTTTAGGAATTCTCTCTGGTGTGTGAGAAGTGCGGGACGTGGAAATCTATTAACTTTGGATTCTGAAATCAAAAGAAAGTGTAAGAAACACCGAAGGGAAAGAAGAAACGTCACTAGACCAGCTCATATCACTATGGAAGACGCCGAGCAAAACAGAGAACCAGTGGTGGTACCAGTGTTGGCTTGAAAAGCATTGAAGGATTATGGAATTCGCAAGGGGCCATCCCCTATCTCAGGGATCAATAGGCCAATAATTCAAGCCAACCAGTTTGAGATCAAGGCTAGTGTAATATAGATGATGCAAGCCAACCAGTTTAGGGGGTTAATAACTGAAGATGTAAATGTACACTTGGTCATATTTTTGGGGATTTATGACACCTTCAAGTATAATGGTGCCACTGACGACACCATTTGACTATGCCTATTCCCTTTCTCACTGAAGGATGAGGCAAGGAATTAGCTATACTCTCTTGCACCTGGATCTATCAGTATATGGGATGAAATGACCAAGCAATTTTTTGAGAAGTTTTTTCCACTAGTTAAAACAGCCAAGATGCGCAATGAAATTAATACCATTGTGCAACAAGACCTAGGTGAATTATATAAGGCTTGGGAGCGCTTCAAGGGCTTAATGAGGAGGTGCCCACATCATGGTTTGCCAGAGTGGATGCAAATTCAGACCTTCTACAATGGGTTGAATGGTTCCACAAGAACCTTACTCGATGCTGCAGAGAATGAGTCACTAATGGAAAAAACTGATGATGTGGCAAATGCTCGCCAATGGCCTTAAAAAAGGGGTCTAGCTAAGAAAGTTTATGGGATGCATGCAATTGATCCCATCACAGCCTTCAATGCAAAGATGGACTCTCTTGCAAAGCAATTAGGCACTCTAACAACCAATGTCATCCACATTCCTCAAGTCAAATGTGAAGTATGTCATGGCGATCATTCTAGTGCAAATTGCCCAGTGATAAATACAAATGTCCCACCATCCCTTGAGGAAGCTCAATTTGTGGGAAATTCTAACACGCAAGGTGCACTATACTCCAACACTTACAATTGGAGATGGAGAAACCACCCCAATTTCTCCTAGAAGAACTCTCAGAACGTGGTAAACCCATCTAGATTCCAAGCTCAGTCATCACCACCTAAACTTTCATTAGAAGATACCTTTGCTCAGTTGATATTGAATACCACTCAATTTATGACAAAGATTGACATTACTTTGCAAAATCAAGCTACTACCATCCGTAACTTAAAGGTGCAAGTTGGACAAATTTTTAATATTCTCTCTTCCAGATATCAAGGCACATTGCCCAGCAATATTAAAACAAATCCTAAAAAACAAGTCAATGCCATCACTCTCAAGAATGGCAAAGTGGTGGAAAATTTTGAGAATAAAGCTATAGTGGTAGAAAAAGAGCCTAAGACCAAAGAAGAAGTTGTTGTACCTTCTATGGAGGCTAAAAAATGGGAGGTGACTAAATCCAGGTCCATATTTTTTTTTCTTCTGATAATCCTTCACCATACAAGCCCCGCGTACCCTCACAAGTCTTAGAAGCAAAACTTGGACCAACAATTCTCCAAGTTCCTTGAGGTATTCAAGAAACTCCACATAAACATTCCCTTTGCGGAGGCCTTGGCACAGATGCCAAATTCATGAAGAAGATTCTCACCAACAAGAGAAAGATAGGGGACTTTGAGACTGTGGCACTTACTGAGGAGTGCAGTGCAATCTTGTAAAAGAAATTGTCACCAAAATTAATAGATCCAGAGAGTTTTAATATTCCTTGCACTATTGGTAACTTACCTTTTAGTAAAGCACTTTGTGATCTTGGTGTTAGTATTAACCTTATGCCTCTTTTTGTTTTCAGGAAATTGAGTATAGGAAAAGTTAAACCAACTTCTATCTCCTTGACACTGGCAGATAGATCGGTCAAGTATCCAAAGGGAATCCTTAAGGATGTATTGGTGAAAGTAGACAAGTTCATCTTCCCAGCAAACTTTGTTGTGCTAGACATGGAGGAGAACCAAGAAATCCTCATCACTCTTAGTTGTCCATTCTTAGCAACTAAGAAAGCTCTCATTGATGTGCAGAAAGGGAACTCACTTTGAGAGTTCAAGGTGATCAAGTCTCCCTTATAGAGTTCAAGAAAACTAAACACCTAGATGAAAAGAATAGGTGCTTAAAAATTGACACAATAGAGGGAAGCACTAAAGAAGTGTCTCAAGCAAACTCCTTAAAGAAATCGATTGAAGTTTGCATTGAGTGGATGTCTAAGAAGGAAAAGCCACCTGACTCAGAGTTTCAAAATGAGAAAATCCCCACAAAGCAAGTGGTTGGGTCCTTACCTCGAGTTGATCCTCATAAGAATGAAAGAAAAAGAAGCCCTCTTTCAAAAATATCATTTTGGAGCACCTCAGTAAATCTTGTTTTGGATATGGAAACAAGGTTTGGAGCTTAAAAGGGAATGGCCAAAAATCTAAAGCTCAAAGAGATAGTGGAATGAACTTCTAGAAGTCCTTCACTGCTATTTTTTATCCTGGTTAATTTATTCACAGAGAAAGTCAGGCTGAGGACTATAAACCAAGCGCTTTTTTGGAAACAACCTATTTTCTAAACCCTTCCTTTTATTTTTGTTTTGTTTTGTTTAATTTCTTAGATTTTTATCATATGTCTTTAGTTATGTGTTAGGTCTAATTTTTCTTTAGTTTTGTTGAATTTCAAGTGTGGCTCTAAGTTTGGGGGTCCAAGATGTGCACATGCAAAAAAAATGAAAATTTTGCAAAGTTTGATAGAGTGTAGCGCGCCGCAACACCCATGTGTGATAGAAATCCATAATGTTAGCGCCACAGTGCCTTTATGCGAGAAAGAGATAGACCTTACAGTGCTGCCCCACGCCGCCGCACCATCCTTATAGCAACCATCTCGCCAGTCAGGTAGGTAAATAGGCATTGCAGCACCCAATATGGACGCCGCAACATCCACAAAAAAAAGGGGGCTTCATACGCAACAAAGGCTAGATTTTCAGCATTCATTCCTATTCCAACTGAACATTGGTCTATCTCTTATCCAGGGGAGTTTTCTATACTTTCCCTTTTAATTTGCTTAACATTGCGGACAATGTTAGTCTTAAGTTTGGGGGTGAAAATTGTTGAATTTCTTCCTTTACTTTCTTTTTGTTATTAGGTTATTTAATTAGTAGATTTTTAATTATAGTTTGTGTTGTTTTTAGTGATAATGAAGTTTGAAAACCTAGGGCCAATGATAAAAATGATTGTAATTGTTCATAGCTCTTGGAAAATGCATGTTATGTTTGTGTGTGTGCTTAATTCTTGTGCTAGTTTTTTTTTACTTAACTTGTATTTCCTTGACATATTGAGCACATAACCCTAAGCATTTGTGTTCTTAGCTTGATTTGAAAAAGGTTTATGCATGTTTAGCACTCTTATGACCTCAGAGGACTCTAGAACTAGTTTGATTGCTGCTTGAGACGAAATCATAGGTTATGCAACATTAGGGAGATGATTTAGACATTGTTTGAATAAGTTTGAGCTTTTCAAGTCAACCCTTGCATGAATTCTACCCCTAGTCACCTCAATTGAGTCTACTTGTAACCTTTTCTTTGTCACCCTTACCTTAACTTAACCCTTGAATAACTTTTCTAACCTTGCATTCATGACACATTGTCAATTTAGGAAAAGTATTGAGATCATATGGATAAATGAGGGTGGATGAGAGGAGTATTGAGCTTTGAAAATAAAAACTAGATTGCTGCTTCTTGACTCGATAAAAAAAAAAAAAAAAGTTGATACACCACTTTAATCATTAAAAAAAATAAGTTTGTGGGTGAAGTCAAGCATTCAAAGAAAAGAAAAAAGTGAATAGAAGCACAATCAAATGAAAAAGAGGAAAATAATCAAGGTGGATGACAAAGAAAGATTAAAAAAGTTGGTGAAAAAGTTTAGGTGAAAACTAGTGAATAATGGCTTTAAAAGCCTAGATTGGTTTTGTGTCATGGGTGAATGAACCTCATTGACTATCCTTTACGTCACCTTAACTTTAGTCATTCATTACAATCTTGAAAAGCCCTTTTGATCTTTGATGTTGTGACTAGCCTACATTAGTGGAGAGTGGCATGAAAAGCTAGCCTATGGAGTTCCTCATGTGCTTTATTCAAAGGTCTAATTGCTCGGGTGAACATATATAAACTTATTCATAGTGCAAGAGGTCATTTGTGAAAGGTTACACACACACACTCAAGAAGATTATTAGTGAGTTATAACTTGCATTTGAATTAATTTATACATTTTCATGATATGATAAAAAAAATTTGAACTATGATTTATTTTTATCCTTGAGGCCTATTTGGTTAGTAGATTTATATTGTCACTCATGTGTCTTATTTTTGTTAACTTTGTTAGTTTAATTCTTTGGTTTGCTCAAGGACTAGCAAATCTCAAGTTTAGGGGTATTTGATAAGTCGGTTTTATACCGCTTATCTTGTATTTATCTACCTTGTTAATTGTTTGTTCTAGAGTATTTTAGGTTTGATTCTTATGAATTAATGTTTCTTTTATAGGTTTTCACTTTAGAAGTCTTTGGAAGTCCTTTGGTGTTTTTCAGTGTCAAAAATAGCAAATTTTGTAAAATTTGGGATTGAGGCAATAACTTGGGCACCGCAACCTCGGTAATTCAGCAAAAGTCAAGATCAAACAGCAGATTGGGGGCCGCAGCCTCCAGTTTGAGCTCCGCAGCCCCCGTCCTCAACTAAATACAATATTCAGGCAGAAACCCAAGGGCGCAGCCCCCGACAGTTAACTCGAAATTTGACTTCCAAACTTCCTATTTTCATTAAGATTCCTATTTTATTTTAATTCATTTTTCTTTTAAACTTCCTAGGACCTATAAATAGAACTTTTAGAGACTAAATTAGGGTTCCACACATTTTTACACAAGAGACAAGAAGAGAAGGAAGATCAAGCTCCAAGATTAGGACTTCGTCATTGATTCTCAGTTTCTAAGAGTTTTTCTCATCTTTTTCTCTTGTTTTTATATCTAATTTCTGTATAATCATATTCTTATCTACTGTGATGAACTAAATTCCCTTCTAGGGCTATGATGTAGCCTAGCTAGGGAGATTTGTGATTTTCTATTTCTTTAAGTCAAGAACTCCTTTATTAATTGTTTTCTTCTTCTTAATTCTTCATGCTTCTAATTGTTTGATCACCAATCAATTGATTAGATAAGTACAATGAGACTGGAAAGTAATTTGTAATTAAAGATCATAGAGATTAAGAACATAAGTTGCATGTAGAATAAGGATATACCTCCATTAGGTTATTCACAATTCATATAGGAATATAGTGGGTTCATAACTTAGAGATATTTTTGTTTGACCTTGGGAAAAGCTAATAAATAATTTAGCATTCTTGGCTAACAATTTGGAAGATTGTTCTTGGTTAATGAATTAGGAATAGTAAATCGAAATAGCTATGGTGAAATCAGAAGCCCTAAATATTTCTCATCTATTTTTCTACTTGTTACTAATTTAGTATTTTTTCCTTTAGATTATCACTTATATTCACTCATTGATTGTCTAGATAAAATTAGAATACACCTGATTTTGATACTTATTAGCCACAGTCTCTGTGAAACGATATTCTACTCTCATTTTATTACTTGAAAACGATAACGTACACTTGCGTTAGAGTTTTACACAACATTGAGCCCCAAGACGTTCTAGGCCAAATGTGCTAAATTCGAATCCTTGGAGTCACATTTGTTGGGAGGGATTTACCAGTTACTGCTCCCATCTCAAATAGGAATTAGTCTTATATCCAAAGGGTGTGAGAATACCCTGCGTGTAAGCAAAAAGAAAAAAAAGCATAATAACATACCATCGAATAAAGCAGACAATGTATATTTATATGAGTAAGATCCATCTACCCTAGTATGTGTTTAGATTCTTCCATCTACCCTAGTGTGTGTTTAGATTCTTCTTAATTTATATATGTTAGTCATGTTCTTTTTTAGTGTTTGAGCAATTTATTGACGTGAAGTTTTATCTTGGGTGGAAAAAAAAAAAAAATAGCCCAAGTGCTTGACAATGCTGTTATCTTGGAAAAAAAAAAATGAAAAACAAATGTTTGGCTGTTTGTACATCTATTTATTAGAGGTGTTAAAAATGTAAGTGGTACAAAACAGTTTAAGTGGGTGTAATGTAGATTTCATTAAACTCAAATATTACATGTGTGCATCTGGATAGAAGATGTACATCTACAAGTACTTTTGTTTTGTCATCCAAATTATATTATGTTTAATCATCAATACACTACTAGACAAATGAACGTTGTGTGATTATGTTATTCTGTGGATTAATAAAGGATTACACTAAGCGTGCAATTGAATAGATGAGAAATTACGCAGGACCCAGATTAACAATTATTTGATTTGCAATTATTGCTGGTTGGTTGAATATGACAGATTTGTATGTGCGTGGCTCTGGTGCAGTCCAACATCCTTCAATTTGTTGCAGTATGACCCTAAATTAAATTACACACGCACGACAAATAGGTATTGGTCAGCCTGCGAATGCAGTTCGACAATAAACTACAAGTGACTTCAATAGAGCAGCATTTTAATTAAGCAGAGAGAAAGAAATTTTAGTACTTTTATTAAACAAATAAAACAATACACGTAAGCCATCTTATCAAACGGCATTACATTATTCTGTGAACAAAACTAGCTTCCATTTAATACTTTTGTAGCATAAAAACTCCATAATTTGTAAACCACATACCGCCATGCAATTCCATTTGTCATAATGGAGCTTGAGATCCCTTATTCTATTCTCTTCACCTTCTTTTTCTTCATCCTTGTGTTATTACGCACACTTAAGAGATCAAATTCCAACAAATCCATCAAAAACTTACCCCCAGGGCCATGGAAACTACCTCTCATAGGAAATATGCATCAGTTAATTGGGTCATTGCCTCATCAAAAAATGTTTGGCTGTTTGTACACCTATTTATAGAGGTGTTAAAAATATGAGTAGCACAAAACAGTTTAAAGTCAAATATTAATTACTATATGTGCAACTGGATAGAAGATCAATGTACATTTTCAAGTGTTTTTGTTTTGTCATACAAATTATATTATGTTTAATCATCTAGACACTACTGGACAAATGAACATTGTCTGATTATGTTATACTGTGGATTAATAAGGGATTGCACTAATTATATGAGAAATTAGTGAGCACCCAGATTAACAATTATTTGATTTGCAATTATTCCTGGTTGGTTGAATATGACAGATTAGTATTTGCATGGCTCTGCTGCAGTCCAACATCCTTCTATTTGTTGCAGTGTGACCCTAAATTAAATTACACACGCACGACAAATGGGTATTGGTCAGCCTGCGAATGCAGTTCGACAATAAACTACAAATGAGTTCAATAGAGCAGCATTTTAATTAAGCAGAGAGAAAGAAATTTTAGTACTTTTATTTAACAAATAAAACAATACACGTAAGCCATCTTATCAAACGGCATTACATTATTCTGTGAACAAAACTAGTTTCCATTTAATACTTTTGTGGCATAAAAACTCCATAATTTGTAAACCACATACCGCCATTCAATTCCATTTGTGCTCATGGAGCTTGAGATCTATTATTCAATTCCATTTGTACTTCCTCCTTATGTATAATCATCTAGACACTACTGGACAAATGAACATTGTCTGATTATGTTATACTGTGGATTAATAAGAGATTGAACTAATTATATGAGAAATTAGTGAGGACCCAGATTAACAATCATTTGATTTGCAATTATTGCTGGTTGGTTGAATATGACAGATTTGTATGTGCATGGATCTGCGCTGCAGTCCAACATCCTTCAATTTGCTGCAGTATGACCCTAAATTAAATTACACACGCACGACAAATAGGTATTGGTCAGCGGCGAATGCAGTTCGACAATAAACTACAAATGACTTCAATAGAGCAGCATTTTAATTAAGCAGAGAGAAAGAAATTGAGTATATGTGGTAGTACTTGTATTAAACAAATCAAACAATACACGTAAGCCATCTTATCAAACAGCATTTTAATACTGCTCGCTTAAAGGCAAGTGGAAGATAATCGGACAATGTTCAATTGTCCAGGAATATACTTGTTAGTTATCATTGTCATTTAAATAATTCTAAAATATCAAATATTATTGATTGGTTGGTGAAGCCATTTGAACAATCTATAGGATTTATAAGCAGGCACTCCAAATTCCTATTCCTGTGACTCCCATCAAATGAGGAACTTAGATATGAGATTTGAATTCAATCATGTCACATGACTCATGTTATGGAGATCTGAACCTTACATTTAATTTAAAGGTTATATGAATCATTAACTGTATACTATCACATTAACATTTCTTTATAACATGAGTCACGTGACATGACTGAATCCAAATCCACTTAATCGTGTATGGGTTGTGCTATGTGAAAAGTGAACGGAAGTACATTTTATCGTTAACAAGTAATAAAGATTGAGTGAGTTATCGTTCCACGAGAATTGATGGCTATTAAGTACTGAAATTAAGTTAATCCTAATTTTATCTAAACAAACAATAATTAAGATAAGTGAAAAATAAAATGAAGGCAAGTAAAATCAAGATTCAACTATGGTAATAAAGCCTAGGGTTTTTAATTTCACCTTAACTAATTTGAATTGACTTTCCTATCTCAATAATATAGAATTATTCTTCTAATTGATACTCGAGATTTCCTAATCTTTCTACTAGTCTCTCTCAAGATCTAATAAAAACATCCTTAATTGTTAATCAACTATATTCCTATGTGAATTAAAACAACTAGAAATTCAATAAATTCTATAATCCCATGTAGCGACTACAAAGAACCTTGGAGAAAAATTTCTATCCCACATGCAATCCATGACATTCATCCCAATGAATTAGACATATAAATCTTCTCTTGGTTTTATTATGATTAACTCAACATCTAATTATTGATCAGTTAATTAGAAGCATTAAGGACAAATATGAACACTCAATCAAAGAAAATAATTCATAAAGTAATTTGATAGAAGAAAATCAAAACATCATAGTTAGTGAAAAACAAAATTAGTTCATTAANAAAAAAAAAAAAAAAAAAAAAAAAAAAAAAAAAAAAAAAAAAAAAAAAAAAAAAAAAAAAAAAAAAAAAAAAAAAAAAAAAAAAAAAACATCCCAACAAATATTTTAAACATAAGTAAAAAAAAGATGAAGAAGAAAAATTCGTGCAGAAGATGAATCCGTTGTTATCTCCTTCTTCGTGCCTTGCGCTTCTCTCCTTCAATTTTCTACTTGTGGGAACTAATTGGGAACCTTAATCTAGTACTAAAATTACTTATTTATAGATCCTAAGAAGTCTAACTACATTAGAAAACGTTTTAGGGTTAAAAACCTACAAAAAGTAGGAAAACTAATGTCTTGGATGCACAAGACAGCATTTGGGGTAACTAGGCGCTGCAGGTTCTGCTGAGACATGTCTTTTTTCGCACAGATGAGCGCCTAGGCGCCTGGACCTAGTATATGAAACCAGCCTTGGGGTGCTTTTGGGTACAGGGGTGATATCTTGAATTTCAGTGTAGTGGCTACTTTCAAAACCTAACTCAGGCATATAAGGCGCCTAAGTGAAAATTATAGTACGAAGCGCCTCCTATAATCTCATCATTTCCCTCTTAGAAATTTGAACTGTATATTAAGTCACACACTAGCTTCAAAATAGCCAGTAATTAATTTCTGATCAGCCTCCAGTTTTGGAAATGTTACACATCACTTGATGTGAGACGAGATCTTCAGTGTTAATAGCAAAAACAATAAGCTAGTAAGGGCATACAATTAAACACATTGTTAACTCTATTTGTTTTAAAAGATATGGTAAGGGCTTCCAAGTCAGAAATTAACTGTCATAATATTTCCAGTTGCAAATTTACAATCTAAACAAGATCATGAAACCATTTTCAGGACAAGAGTTAACCATAAAGCAAGTTGAAGACTGGCGACTGGCTAACCCAGGAAAACAAAAATACACAATCTGACTTTTGGCTACCAAATCTGACTTTTGCTGCTGCGGGCCTGCGGCTGNCCTCCTCCGCCATATGATGATGAATTAGAGAGCTGTAGCATACGAGGGAAGACAGATACAGATTGGAGGATAGCCCATTATGTATACTACCGTCAGTGGGAGCATCGACGGGACCACATACAGGAGATGGCTCAGGGACTTGGCACTTCACCTGATTATATGCCATGGTACCTTCGGGTTACTCGGAGGTGGATTAGTCCGAGCGCAGCACGGGGTTATCAGGTTAGCTTAATCTAAGTTTTATTAGATTTTAGGCAATGTAAGATAATGTTAGTTTTTTTAAACTCACACTATATGTTGTTATTAGGGCGAGGGGATTCCACCACAGCAGGATCCACCGCAGGCGGATGCCCCCTATAGGGGTCCACCACAGCAGGGTCCACCACAGCCGGATTTGCCACATCAGGTGCCACCGCATCAACGACCAGTGTATCAGGGAGCGCCCGCATTCCAGAGTCCACCTCATGATGTGCAGTTGACGCCGCAGCAATGGATTACATTGCAGTAGCAGGTACATGCATCGGTACAGGCATCAGTGTCTCAGGTGTTTGCTCAGTGGGGCGTTCCTATTCC
>QAOA01003433.1:8492-26375 GCA_003255065.1 Cercis canadensis | reverse complement strand
ATCAAAGATTGATCCCATATCTTACTAGGGCAGGGTTTGGTGCAGTTTGTTGTGTGAGCCCCATGCAGTTAGACGTGCAGTTCCTATCTGCATTAGTGGAGTGGTGACGCCCAGAGACTCACACATTTCACATGCCTTTCGGGGAGTGCACCATTACCCTACAGGACGTGGCGATGTTATTAGGCCTCATTGTTGATGGTAGTGTGGTTGGTGGAAGGAGCTATCATCGATTGTGGCATGACGAGGTTTTTCGTCTACTAGGAGTGGTGCCAGCTGAGGGTGCCATTAACGGTTCCCGAGTTCGCTTATCGTGGCTGAGACAGACATTTTCAGCATGTCCACCAGATGCTCCGCCACATGTCTTGGAGTACCATGCCAGGGCATATATTATGTTGTTGCTAGGGACGTGGCTGGTCCCAGACACTAGTGGGAACCACGTCCACCTCATGTACTTGGAGCTCTTGGAGGACTTCGACAGCTCAGGCACACTCAGTTGGGGGTTGGCTATTCTTGCACAGCTATATAGGGGGTTGTGTAACTTTAGTATTGGCCGGAGCACCGAGGTTGGAGGATGCCTATTCCTTCTACAGGTATGGGCCTATGAGAGATTTCCGACATTGTGTCCGTCTCCCACTATTGTCATTGAGCCATTTTCCCTTCCACTTGCATGCAGGTTTGTGAACCCTAACTCGATTTGATTGTTCATACATATAAGATTTATTTGTGTATTTCTTTTTGTATAAGTTTCATTTATGTATTAGGTGGAGGAAGCCATTACGTTATAACCATATTGGATTCGATAGGAATCATTTGGCCTTCCGTCGCATTTTTGATTATCTTGGCGATGAGCATGTGAGTTAATGATAAATATTGTGGATCTGTTCATTACTGAATAAATGTACAAATTATATGATTAGATTATAATCTCAATTTTTTTATTGCACAGGTTGTGTGGCAGCCGTATCTTCATCATCAATTGCCACATGTGTGTACTGTTGGAGCTCATATTTGGATTGTTCGGGTGCCCCTCTATGCATTTAATGTAATAGAGGGACATTACCCGGACCGAGTCATCCGTCAGTTCGGTAGTATGCAGTTCATCCCTCGTCCTCCTCCGTCATATGATGATGAATTAGAGAGCTGTAGCATACGAGGGAAGACAAATACAGATTGGAGGATAGCCCATTATGTATACTATCGTCAGTGGGAGCAGCGACGGGACCACATACAGGAGATGGCTCAGGGACTTGGCACTTCACCCGATTATATGCCGTGGTACCTTCGGGTTACTCGGAGGTGGATTAGTCCGAGCGCAGCACGGGGTTATCAGGTTAGCTTAATCTAAGTTGTATTAGATTTTAGGCAATGTAAGATAATGTTAGTTTTTTTAAACTCACACTATATGTTGTTATTAGGGCGAGGGGATTCCACCATAGCAGGATCCACCGCAGGCGGATGCCCCCTATAGGGGTCCACCCCAGCAGGATTTGCCACATCAGGTGCCACCGCATCAGCGACCAGTGTATCAGGGAGCGCCTGCATTCCAGAGTCCACCTCATGATGTGCAATTGACGCCGCAACAATGGATTACATTGTAGCAGCAGGTACATGCATCGGTGTCTCAGGTGTTTGCTCAGTGGGGCGTTCCTATTCCCCCCCAGTTTGGCTGTCCATAGGCATAGGGGGAGCCAGCGCGACCACACTCTTCGCATGTCCCACATGTCGATCCTTCGGCGTCCAGGTCGGCATCACGGTCAGCGTCGTCCAGTAGGCGTTCTGGGTCATCACGTACTTCGCGTAGTCATTCTCATGTTGTGACATCGACACTCGGGCCACCATGGACATGTCTCAGTTGTAGCCAGGCTTGGAGCCTCCACAGTACACTATGGACATGATGGGTTAGGGTAACATGGGTGGAGTAGGTTCTCCCTCATGTAACATTTTTGGCACAAATGTTATGATACCGCCTTCAGCTGCTAACCTGACACTTGATCTGGGTCTGACAGTTGGCCTTGCGACTGCACCTGTCGAGGATTATTACGTACCTGGACTGGCATACATGACTCCACCTGCTCCTCCTCGTTCCTATCCGACGGACCAGGATGGCTACAGGATACAGTTTAGTGACTATGTTGATCCTACAGTTCCAGATCAGCAGCACTAGGATCATGATCGTGACTTTTTTTAGTACTATGTTTATTATTGATGAATATTGTTATAACATTGACATTATCTTATATATGCAGACATTTTATGATACCATGTTTAGAAATGCTACATTTTATTAAACATATTACATTAAACATACACAAAAATACCCACATACTGATATTAGAAGATACTACGAATTAGGAAAACTATGAAGATAAATATATCAATCATACACAAAAATACCTACATACTGATAGTAGAAGATACTACGAATTAGGAAAACTATGAAGATAAATATATCAATATATAAAACATACTTAAATTAGTACATTCAATAAAGTACATCAAATCGTAACTAACACATTCATTTTTTTACATAATCAATCGTCATCAGTAGCGTAATCAGGGTTATTCATTACAGTCTGAATCTCTGTGACTGATAACTCACGATGCATAGCAACAGCTTATTCCTTAGCTAGTTTTAACAAATAGTAACGGCATCTACGAACTAACATTTGATTGTTCTCCTTCCTGATTTCTTGAATAACCTCCTCATAGTCATGTCAATTTTTTCGAGTCATTTTTAATAACCATCTATATACAGGTGGAGCTCCAAGTGATTGTAATTGTTGTACCAAATCTTCGGATTCATCCAACCGATATGCCCATTCCCGACGCAAACCAGCATAATATTCCCTTGGATCAAAGTATATTTCGCTTTCGTAATCATCATTAAACCTTGGTAGCAACCATACTGGAGGATCCCGACGGCTTCTTGACATACTATGTCACCCTGTGAGTTGACAAAAATAAAACATCAATATAATATATAACAAACTTCTTTAACAAGTAAAAATATTGGAACTATTAAATATAATCAAATTACATATTTAGGGTTTAGATCGATTATTCTTCATCGGACATGTCAATATCCGATAAACACTCCGGTTCACGGCATATGCGAGTCCACATAGCAGCACCTGCCAAGTCACCCTCCCTCATTGCCATATTGGCACTGCGTTCACAATCACGTCGATGTAACCTTATTCGTATACGGTTATTTTCTTCTCTTATGCGATACAACGCATATCGTAATTCTGAAATACTTTGTCTTCGCATGTGTATGGCCAAACACCGTGGAACACGAATGTTTTCAATCGTACACAAATCCTGCAGATTAGTACATTCGACTTCTCTACGATGCCATTCAACCAACATGATACTATGTACCTGGGGGGAGTCATGTAACATTGGGTCCAGTGGATACAAAAAATCATCATCCAACATTCATCGACGCCCACACACTCTAAAAATATCTCCTGGCGTATATTGTAATACCATTTCAATGTCCTGTTAAAATTCATTATAGAAAATAACACTTAGTCATAACAGTTATTTAAAATGAACGATACTATATTCATTATACAAATGCTACATTTTAATATGAATCTCCAATCTTATACATGTCTATGGCATGGATACAAACACAAGATTTATTTTAATACGGGCCAGTGTCATGGTTGGTCTTCCCTTCTGTTCGGACATCGCCTCCTATTGTGACCTTCTATGCGACAAAGACTACATCTTATGACGCCAGATGCAGATTCTCCCCAATCCATCTCGGTTCTAATTCGCCTAGAAGTTGGACGTCCCTTTTCCCTTAGCAATACACGATTTGGGATTATCTTAATTCCGCTGATAACTGGCCAACCCTCTTCCCCACCAATAGGGTTAAAGAGGCCACTATATGCATTGACAATGCTATTAGTGGAGTAGACTGGACTAACATACTTCTATACATCGATTGCAATTGAGGCACACGCAGATATAGCATGAGTGCACGGAATGTGCAGGGCTTGAAACTGACCACAACTGCACTTTTCATCCTGTAAATTCAAAATGAATGATCGTTCGCTAATATTCCCATACAATCAAAAATCTCCTCCACTTCAAACGATCCATTGTCCTCGGGCCAGCCCGCCCCGCCCCGCCTCGCCACCAACCCACAACCCAAACGGGGCGGGTCAACCCAACGGGCCCAACCCATTTTGACACCTCTACCGATAAACACTCCGGTTCACAGCATATGTGAGTCCACATAGCAGCACCTGCCAAGTCACCATCCCTCATTGCCATATTGGCACTGCGTTCACAATCACGTCGATGTAACCTTATTCGTATACGATTATTTTCTTCTCTGATGCGATACAGCGCATATCGTAATTCTGAAAGACTTTGTCTTCGCATGTGTATGGCCAAACACCGTGGAACACGAATATTTTCAATCGTACACAAATCCTGCAGATTAGTACATTCGACTTCTCTACGATGTCATTTAATCAACATGATACTATGTACCTGGGGGGAGTCATGTAACATTGGGTCCAGTGGATACAAAAAATCATCATCCAACATCCATCGACGCCCACACACTCTAAAAATATCTCCTGGCGTATATTGTAATACCATTTCAATGTCCTGTTAAAATTCATTATGGAAAATAACACTTAGTCATAACAGTTATTTAAAATGAACGATACTATATTCATTATACAAATGCTACATTTCAATATGAATCCTCAATCTTATACATGTTTATGGCATGGATACAAACACAAGATTTATTTTAATACGGGCCAGTGTCATGGTTGGTCTTCCCTTCTGTTCGGACATCGCCTCCTATTGTGACCTTCTATGCGACAAAGACTACATCTTATGACGCCAGATGCAGATTCTCCTCAATCCATCTCGGTTCTAATTCGCCTTGAAGTTGGACGTCCCTTTTACCTTAGCAATACACGATTTGGGATTATCTTAATTCCGCTGATAACTGGTCAACCCTCTTCCCCACCAATAGGGTTAAACATGCCACTATATGCATTGACAATGCTATTAGTGGAGTACACTTGACTAACATACTTCCATGCATCTATTGCAATTGAGGCACACGCAGATATAGCGTGCGTGCACGGAATGTGAAGGGCTTGAAACTAACCACAACTGCACTTTTGATCTTGTAAATTCAAAGTGAATGATCGTCCGCTAATATGTCCCATACAATCAAAAATCTCTTCCACTTCAAACGATCCATTGTCCCTATTAAACAGTATTGGACGATGTGATGATGCGTAACAGCTATTACGGGTCATTATCTTCTCGGCATCTTCAGTCCATGCTTTTCCACTAGCCATCCTTGCCTTTGCTCTTTCTCTTCTCTCCATGAAAATACGCTTCGTTCTGTAATATGTCTCTCTGACTAGGGTAGTAATAGGCATGTTATGAGCACCCTTCAATGTTCCGTTTACACATTCAGCCAAATTAGTGGTCATTAGGCCATATCGTCTGCCGTGGACATCACCATGTTGTGTCCACTTCGTCTTATCAATACCATTGATATATTGCCAGGCCTCTTCTTTCTTACATTCATCATGTATATCCGTCATTAGCTCCTCAAATTTGATAGACTCAAATTGGACACCTGTTAATTACCATTAAAAATAAATGAATGTACTCGAAGACATCAAAATATACGACAAACAGATAATATATTATATGTATTTGTCTAATATTCTTACCAGCTCTGTAGATTTTGTGTTTCACAGACACATCTTTGAAGTTTGTGTTCCAATTGCTCACAACGTGACGCAAACAGAAAAAATTCTGAGCTAATGGTGCACACCATCCAACATTTAAATCTTCAATAGATGACAATATGCTCACATGCCGGTCTGAAATGAATGCTAAATTCTGCATGTCCTTAGCCACGTATTGTCTCAGATGCTTCAAAAACCATGACCAAGCTTCTTTGGTTTCACCTTCCACGACGGCATAAGCTATAGGCAATGGAGAACGAGATCCATCCTGTGTAGTGCCGATTAGCAAAGTCTGCTTATACTTCCCATACAAGAAAGTTCCATCAATTTGGATCACCGGCTTACACCAACGGAATGCATCAATACATGGTTTGAAAGCCCAAAAAACACGTCGGAATCTCCTTACTGTCGGATCATTCGTTGGCATTCCCATCCATCGATCATCTAGACACCATTCCACCACGGTTCCAGGAACATCTTTTCGCAATGCGGCCATTTATTTCGGTAATTTATTGTAACTCTCCTCCCAGTCACCATATATATGAGCAATAGCTCTTTGCTTCGCAAGCCAAGCTTTCCTGTATGAAATTTGATAAGAGAATGTACTTCTGATACGCTCTTGTATTAGCTTTATTGGCACATCAGCCTTCTCCTCAATCATGCTAATAATCATTGTCGCGACCACCTTAACATCCAACTGTTTGTGATCTTGTGTTAAAGTGGCATTTCTGCAACTGCGTGGGCCATTGTATTTTCTGATCTCCCACATATTTTTCTTACTTCTTAAGCAAGCCCTTAGTCTCCAATTGCATCCAGCACCATAATCCTGACACTCTAAAATTAATTTATGTGGTTTTGACTCCTTCACCTTGAAATTATGATGTGTGTAAATAGAGTACTGCTTAACAGTTGACTGAAGATCCTATTTGCTGGTGAATTGTTGACCTATTTGAAGTTCCTCGCCTCTTTGCCACCTACTATGTCCGACAACTCCTTCAAAAACATCAATCTGTTGCAATGCCTCGAAGTTCACATACGAATAGCGTGGAGGAATGACTGTCTGAACTGGTGTCACCTGATGGAGTTCCTCCCCAAGCGGTGGCACGTTCAAATCTAACACCTGCTGATATTCCTCATCATCACCTAATTCTTCCTCACTTGGCACGTACTCTGCTTCTTCATCATCACTTGTGTCCAATAAAGGATCAATAGGAGAGTTACCCCTATTTATACTCGGCTGCTCATTTCTACGTTCATTGCCTCCAACTTCATATTCTTCAACCAGCCTTGTACGAACGTTTGAACCTAACAACGGATTGTTACATTCATTCACATGGACTCTTTCAGGGATACGAGCTTGGCTAGAACTAGCCAAACCATGCTGAAACCCATATGAACCAAGTTCTGGTTGATAACAAAGTTCTGCTTCTATCCCTTCTTGACTATATGGAGGATAAGAAGTAGGGATTGAACAAGCAACACTTGCATCAACACCTTCTGCATCATCATCTTCTTCATCACCATTTTGTTCATCATCCTCTTGTTCATCACCATCTTCATCATCATCATCTCCACCAACTTCATCTTCAATAATTTTCGACTCAATATAAATCTCAATGGCACCAAGAGATTTAAGTTGACTATGATTCTCAAACATTGACTCCACATCTTCATCAGAGCTCAGCTCAAATACATTATAAAATAATGGATTAACAGATATAGGAACTCGATAAAATTTTTTGTCAACAACTGCATTTTCTGAAAGACCTAATTTTCGATGAACATAAAATTGTAACTGTTGTAATCCACATTTGTTCTTCAAATTTAAACTAATGGGTCTAGGACCATTATACATCACACCTTGAGAACCATCATATATCTGACCATTGTAATAAACTAATAGAAGCATCTTCCTCCTAAAATATCAATAATATATATCATTAAAAATTTCTCAATTAAAATCTAAGTCCTAATAAAATTTAACATCAAACTTAAACTAAATACTAATAAAAATTATATACATCAAAATATATTAAATTAAAATAAAACTATAAATGTACCTGAATTGCTTTCACAATTATAATTTGCACTGGCTATCACAAACTTGTATACTTCCACCACTTCAACAGANCACACTTAGTTAGACTCAATTCTCTCTTGAAATTTTCAGATTTCAACTTATGCATTTGGAGGACGTAAGGTTCAGGTATTTATAGAAGACATTTGATCTTAAAAACGCAGTTTTGCAATGTGCTACAGTGTTGGCGTTTACCAGAAACAATTTGACATTTTCCAGAAGTAAACCCGCGTTTTCCACTGTTCTGAAGCAAAAAAAGCTAATTTAATTTGGCGTTTATCAGAAACAATTTGACGTTTTCTAGAAGTAAACCCGTGTTTCCCATTGTTCTGAAGCAAAAAAAGCTAATTTGATTTGGCGTTTATTAATTAAAAATGCCGAATCAAATTGGCGTTTTTGCTTTACCCGAAGAACTGTCAGGCTGCCATTAAACCATTCCGCGTTTTCCTCCTTATTCAATTTGGCATTTTTTTACATAAAACGTTTTTTTTTTCGCGTTTATTGATTAAAATGCCCAATTAATTTGGCGTTTTATTACTAAAACAAATTGATGTTTATTAGACGTAAAAACTGACCCAATTTTGTAAATAGTTTATAAACTAACCTAATTAAGTAGTTAATTATTAAAATAGCATTATTTTAGTTAACTTTCCCCGTAAGTATACATATATTGTTGCAATTAGGAAGCAAAGGCATGGCCTAAAAAAGAAAAAAGGAGGCAGGGCTGCAAGTGAACACACATAAAAGGTCACTTGGGCGTAACTAGGCAGAAAATTTAGGTTAGATTCCCTTACAAATTAAAATAGGTTTAAATGTAAGGTAGATCCTTATAGTTTAAACAAATTTTGCATCAAATCTTTCTAATTTAAATTTTTTTTAATTGGGTCTATGCTATTATCCCTAATTATAATTCTATTAATTTAGTGCTAACATAACAAATGACTTGTCTATGTGGCAATAAAATAAATTAACGTAGTGCCAAAATGACACAAAAATTGTCATCTCATCAAATTTTTGCTAAAAAAAGTTCATAAAAAAGTGTATGAAGTGGCAATTTTTTTGTCTTTTTGGTGCCATGTCAGTTTTTTTTATTGCTACATAAATAAACTGTTTGTCATGTCAGCATTAAATTGACGAATTTATAATCAGCAATGATGACAGAGACTCAATTAAAAAAAATTCAAACTATAAGGATCTAAAAAAAAATTATAGGGACCTGATTCAAAATTTGTTAAAACTACAAGAACCTGCATATATTTAAACCATTAAAATAAATCAATAACGCTGTAAAGAGTGTAATATGCAAGAGAACAATTAGACACAAACAAGCAAAGAATTTATCTACTATCATTTTTAATTTTGTATCTATAAATTTATATTCCAAAACACAACGCATCAAGTTGGGTTCCCAACAAATGGTTCGAGTTTTGATGAACTTGCAAGAAAGTTCACAAGTAAATATAACGTGATCATATCCATGAAGAGAAAATGAAGGAAAATTGGGCAATTAGAGTTTCTTTACTAAAGATCACCCAATGTTCTTCCAAGAGATTGGAATAGAACATCTGACCAGAGGCAAATTCACTGATATCCCTCCCGTTTTAACCATCTTTAGCATGAAAAACCATGCCATTGTGAGCAGCAGAGCTAAAAATCGACCCACTACAAGCCCAGCAAGAGCAATTAAAAACAAAATTATGTACCCTGAATTTCCAACTCTATCTACCCTCTTCTCTGCGTTACTCACAGCTACATGATCCTCTCCTTCCAGCGATAGAGATTCATTGGAACAAGCAATTCCATTATCAACTTCATCGTCTTGTATACACTCTTGCTTTCTTGGAAGCAACAACAGTGATCTATTTCCATTTTCATGCTCTTCCTTCTCAATATCATTTTGCTGCTTTTCTATTTCAGATCCTCTGGACTTATCACCTTCCTCTGTAATACTTGAAATTTCACTGCTTGACGATGACGATTCTCCTTCCCTTGGTTTACTTTTCTTTTCTCTCTTTGATCTTCGCAACCTTTTAGGTACAAGTTTCTTAACGATCTTGGATTTTAGTTTACTACTACGTTTATCTGTATCTTTACCTTTACACTCATCATATTCCTTCTCCACAATCCTCAACTTTGAGTGCTCCTCTGTATTGAAATCCAGTTGTGCACAATGAGTTTCTTCACATGGAATTGGAATTCCCTTCTCATTCTCACTCTTTGTTTCCACAATTTCAATTTCTTCGATACAAGTTGGAGAATAGCCCAATTCAACTCCAAGAACCAAGTGTTCTTCATCAACAATTGGAGATACAGAACGTTCTGAATCTGAACCCTTTCTTTGCTTAAAACCCATTACAAGATTTTGGACGCAGATAGAATTGGGAACCCTTTGGGCCAAAGATTTGAAATTTGTATTTGCATTCGAACAAGGTTTCAAACAGCAAAATACCCGTTTTCCGATGAATTCAAGAAACAAAAGAACAAACGCCGACATTGTGATCCCGACGGTGAGCTTGTTCATATACAGAGTCAAAACCACCACCACAAACATCTTCAAAACTGCAGCAAGAACCATATTTGAATGCGACCCACCATCAGATTCACGAACCGGATCGCAGTCCTGACCCGAAACCGCAACCCCATCATCGCCATCAACGTCTTCTGCAATACGCCGCCTCAAAATCGGACCCTCTGTGCGCACCGTTCGATCGCTCAAATTCGACGTCTCCGGCGGCGGCGATGGTGCCGCCGGAGTTTTCGTTACCGGATCAGAGATTTCTACCTGAAACCGTTTCTTGTTCTTGAGTTTCCTGAACCGACCCTTGTTCTGGACGAAGAGGTCGATGAGGGAAGTGGGGAACCCAGTTTCAACGACAAGAGAACCGCCGTGTCTCGGCGACTGAAGATCGGCGACGATTTGGGATNCAAAATAGTAGCAAAATTAAGACTATAACAACATTAACTTAAGCATCAAAAGGAAGGAGGATAGCAGCTCAAATGGATGAAAGTTTGTACAATTAAATTTAAATGTGCTCTAGAGTATTACAAAAAAAAAAAAGATTCTTTAGTAGAAATAAATAGCACAAAACAGAATTAATAAAAGAATGACATAACAGAAATATCAATGTGAACAAAAAATCATAAAGTTGAGCAGAAAATACATATAAAATATAGAAGAAGAACACAAAAATACAAGAAAAAAAAAGGGAATGCAATACAATGATAAAAAGAGAAATCATAATAGCATAATAGAAAGGGACAAAATAAAAACATAAAAATAGGATAAAAATATACATTAAAAAGGATAATCATGGTAAATTAACTAAAATAATGCAATTTAATTAAAAAAATTCGTAATTAGGTTAATTTAAAAAATAATTACAGAAATGGGTCAGTTTTTAAATGTAATAAACGCCAATGTATTTTTGTAACAAAACGCCAAATCAATTACGCGTTTTAATCAATAAACGCAGAATTAAAATTGCGTTTTAAGTAATAAACGTCAAATTGAAAAAGGAGAAAACGCTGAATTGAAAATTGGCCGCTGACATTGACCTCGGGAGTAAGGAAAACGCCAATGTATTTTTGTAATAAAACGCCAAATCAATTACGCGTTTTAATCAATAAACGCGTAATTAAAATTGCGTTTTAAGTAATAAACGCCAAATTGAAAAAGGAAAAACGCAGAATTGAAAAATGGCCAGCTGACATTGACCTCGGGACTATGGAAAACGCGGATTTGATTCTGCGTTTTCCAATTAAAAACGCAGAATCAAATCCGCGTTTTATGTATAAAACGCTGAAATGATTCTGCGTTTTTCATTAAAAAACGCAGAATCAAATCAGCGTTTTCCTTAGTTCCGAGGTTGACCGTTGGACNCTTTCACCCCCCACCCCTTCACCTCCCCCCTCCGTCCTCTCTCTTCTTCTTCTTCTTCTTCTTCTTCTTCTTCTTCACCTCTTCACCTCACCTCTTCACCTTCATTCTCTTCCATTGCCATTCCTCTCTTCCATTGCCATTCCTGTCTTCACCTTTATAGAAATGGCAATTCACCTTCATTCTCTTCCATTGCCACCCTCCTCTGCCTTGTCATTTTCATTTCACTGGACTTATAGAAATGGCAATTCCTGGACCAGTTGATGCCTCATTGTTAACTTTACAACTAGACCATGTTTCAAATGATATTTGGAACAATGAGGTTAGTAAGTTATTTTTTAGTTTAATTTTATTGTCATTTGAAGTTATAAATTTATCTTTATTATTTACTGCATTATTATTTTTAGTTATTAAATTGTTAGAGTTAAATTGGTAATTTAGATTTGAAGTTTATTTGTTATTAATTTGTCTTACGATAGTTTAGATTTAAAAAGTTATATTAATTTGTTAGTTTGAATTTCTTAGTAGAATTTATTTAACTAGTATAATTAATTACTTAGTTTAANTAATTGATTACTTAGTTTAAATTAATTATTAGGAATAATTAAATTGATAAAGTGTATGTGTTATGTTAACTTAAATTTATGTTTTAGAGTTTATGGTTAAATTTAAACGATTTTGGCTATTTGATGTTGACTGTTTAGGCAAAGAAATGTTTCCCCACTTGAAACCGTAAACCGTAAATCCCAATTGGTAACCACAAACCCAAAACCCTAAATCATAAGTGAAAATCATAAACCATATTCCCTAATTTAAAACCTTAAACTTGAAGTCAGAATTCGTAAGTACTTAAAGTACTATCCTTTAACCCTAAACCTTAACCATAATTTTGAAGTTTGAAACCCTAAACTCCTTTATAAAAATCTAAACCTTTAACCTCATTCAAAAATCTCAAATCTCAAATATTAACTTAAAAATCGTAAACCCAAACCCTAAACTCTAAACATGATTCTCTATTTAAAACCCTAAACTCGAATTGTTGAGATGATGATATGGAATTGTATTTTTTTTTTCAGTTTAGGGTTAGGATTTATGATTATGGTTTAAGGTTTAGGGATAGTTGAAACCGTAAACCCTAAATCCCAATTAGTAACCACAAACCCAAAACCGTAAATCATAAGTGAAAATGATAAACAATATTCCCTAATTTAAAACCCTAAACTTGAAGTCAGAATCCGTAAGTACTTAAAGTACTATCCTTTAACCCTAAACCTTAACCATAATTTTGAAGTTTGAAACCCTAAACTCCTTTATAAAAATCTAAACCTTTAACCTCATTCAAAAATCTCAAATCTCAAATATTAACTTAAAAATCGTAAACCCAAACCCTAAACTCTAAACATGATTCTCTTTTTAAAACCCTAAACTCGAATTGTTGAGTTGATGATATGGAATTGTATGTTTTTTTTTTAATTTAGGGTTAGGATTTATGATTATAGTTTAAGGTTTAGGGATAGGATTTATGCCTTGTAACTTATAATTTGTTCGGTATATTTGTTAGTTTAATAAATCTTATTTTGGTTTATATTATCCTTGTAACTTACTATTTTTTTGGGTATATTTGTTAGTTTAATAAATCTTATTTTGGTTTATATTAGGGATCGAGGTTGCTTCGTCCTCGTAGTCATAGGCACTTACCTGAGCCGGATCAGATATTGATCCCATATCTTACTAGGGCAGGGTTTGGTGCAGTTTGTTGTGTGAGCCCCATGCAGTTAGATGTGCAGTTCCTATCTGCATTAGTGGAGCGGTGGCACCCAGAGATTCACACATTTCACATGCCTTTAGGGGAGTGCACCGTTACCCTACAGGACGTGACGATGTTATTAGGCCTCATTGTTGATGGTAGTGTGGTTGGTGGGAGGAGCTATCATCGATTGTGGCATGACGAGGTTTTTCGTCTACTGGGAGTGGTGCCAGCTGAAGGTGTCATTGACGGTTCCCGAGTTCGCTTATCGTGGCTGAGACAGACATTTTCAGCATGTCCACCAGATGCTCCGCCACATGTCTTGGAGTACCATGCCAGAGCATATATTCTGTTGTTGCTAGGGACGTGGCTGGTCCCAGACACTAGTAGGAACCACGTCCACCTCATGTACTTGGAGCTCTTGGAGGACTTCGACAGCTCAGGCACACTCAATTGGGGGTCGGCTATTATTGCACAGCTATATAGGGGGTTGTGTAACTTTAGTATTGGCCGGAGCACCGAGGTTGGAGGATGCCTATTCCTTCTACAGGTATAGGCCTATGACAGATTTCTGACATTGTGCCCGTCTCCCACAATTGTCATTGAGCCATTTTCCCTTCCACTTGCATGCAGGTTTGTGAACCCTAACTCGATTTGATTGTTCATACATATAAGATTTATTTGTGTATTTCTTTTTGTATAAGTTTCATTTATGTATTAGGTGGAGGAAGCCATTACGTTATAACCATATCGGATTCGATAGGAATCATTTGGCCTTCCGTTGCACTTTTGATTATCTTGGCGATGAGCATGTGAGTTAATGATAAATATTGTGAATCTTTTCATTACTGAATAAATGTACAAATTATATGATTAGATTATAATCTCAATTTTTTTATTGCACAGGTGTGTGGCAGCCATATCTTCATCATCAGTTGCCACCTGTGTGTACTGTTGGAGCTCATATTTGGACTGTTCGGGTGCCCCTCTGTGCATTTAATGTATAGAGGGACATTACCCGGACTGAGTCGTCCGTCAGTTCGGTAGTATGCAGTTTATTCCTCGTCCTCCTCCACCATATGATGATGAATTAGAGAGCTGTAGCATACGAGGGAAGACAGATACAGATTGGAGGATAGCCCATTATGTATACTACCGTCAGTGGGAGCAGCGACAGGACCACATACAGGAGATGGCTCAGGGACTTGGCACTTCACTCGATTATATGCCGTGGTACCTTCGGGTTACTCGGAGGTGGATTAGTCCGAGCGCAGCACGGGGTTATCAGGTTAGCTTAATCTAAGTTGTATTAGATTTTAGGCAATGTAAGATAATGTTAGTTTTTTTAAACTCACACTATATGTTGTTATTAGGGTGAGGGGATTCCACCACAGCAGGATCTACCGTAGGCGGATGCCCCCTATAGGGGTCTACCCCAGCCGGATTTGCCACATCAGGTGCCACCGCATCAACGACTAGTGTATCAGGAAACGCTCGCATTCCAGAGTCCACCTCATGATGTGCAGTTGACGCCGCAGCAATGGATTACATTGCAGCAGCAGGTACATGCATCGGTACAGGCATCGGTGTCTCAGGTGTTTGCTCAGTGGGTCGTTCCTATTCCCCCCTAATTTGGCGGTCCACAGGCACAGGGGGAGCCAGCGCGACCACAATCTCCGCATGTCCCACATGTCGATCCTTCGGCGTCCAGGTCGGCATCACGGTCAGCGTCGTCCAGTAGGCGTTCTGGGTCATCACGTACTTCGCGTAGTCATTCTCATGTTGCAACATTGACACCCAGGGCCACTATGGACATATCTTAGTTGCAGCCAGGCTTGGAGCCTCCACAGTACACTATGGACATGATGGGTCAGGGTAACATGGGTGGAATAGGTTCTCCCCCATGTAACATTTTTGGCACAAATGTTATGGTACCGCCTTCAGCTACTAACCTGACACTTGATCTGGGTTTGACAGTTGGCCCTGCGACTACACCTGTCGAGGATTATTACGTACCTGGACCGGCATACATGACTCCACCTTCTCCTCCTCGTTCCTATCCGACGGACCAGGATGGCTACAGGATACAGTTTAGTGACTATGTTGATCCAGATATGGTGGATCCTCCAGTTCCAGATCAGCAGCATCAGGATCATGATCGTGACTTTTTTTAGTACTATGTTTATTATTGATGAATATTGTTATAACATTGACATTATCTTATATATGCAGACATTTTATGATGTCATGTTTAGAAATAAATGAACGTACTCGAAGACATCAAAATGTATGACAGACAGGTAATATATTATATGTATTTGTCTAATATTCTTACCGGCTCTGTAGATTTTGTGCTTCACAGACACATCTTTGAAGTCTGTGTTCCAATTGCTCACAACGTGATGCAAACAGAAAAAATTCTGAGCTAATGGTGCACACCACCCAACATTTAAATCTTCAATAGATGACAATATGCTCACATGCCGGTCTGAAATGAGTGTTAAATTCTGCATGTCCTTAGTCACGCATTGTCTCAGATGCTTTAAAAACCATGACCAGGCTTCTTTGGTTTCACCTTCCACGATGGCATAAGCTATAGGCAATGGAGAACGAGATCCATCATGTGTAGTGCCAATTAGCAAAGTCTGCTTATACTTCCCATACAAGAAAGTTCCATCAATTTGGATCACCGGCTTACACCAACGGAATGCATCAATACATGGTTTGAAAGCCCAAAAAACACGTCGGAATCTCCTCATTGTCGGATCATTCATTAGCATTCACATTCATCGATCATCTAGACACCATTTCACCACGGTTCCAAGAACATCTTTTCGCAATGCGGCCATCCATTTCGGTAATTTATTGTAACTCTCCTCCCAGTCACCATATATATGAGTAATAGCTCTTTGCTTCGCAAACCAAGCTTTCCTGTACGAAATTTGATAAAAGAATGTACTTCTGATACGCTCTTGTATTAGCTTTATTGGCACATCTGCCTTCTCCTCAATCATATTAATAATCATTGTCGCGACCACCTTAACATCTAACTGTTTGTGATCTTATGTTAAAGTGGCATTTCTACAACTGTGTGGGCCATTGTATTTTTTGATCTCCCACAAATTTTTCTTACTTTTTAAGCAAGCCCTTAGTCTCCAATTGCATCTAGCACCATAATACTGACACTCCAAAATTAATTTAGTGGTTTTGACTCCTTCACCTTGAAATTATGATGTGTGTAAATGGAGTATTTCTTAACAGTTGACTGTAGATCCTCTTTGCTGGTGAACTGTTGACCTATTTGAAGTTCCTCGCCTCTTTGCCACCTACTATGTCCGACAACTCCTTCAAAAACATCAGTCTATTGCAATGCCTCGAAGTTCACATACGAATAGTGTGGAGGAATGACTGTCTGAATTGGTGTCACCTGATGGAGTTCCTCCCCAAGCGGTGGCACGTTCAAATCTAACACCTGCTGATATTCCTCATCATCACCTAATTCTTCCTCACTTGGCACGTACTCTGTTTTTTCATTATCACTTGTGTCCAATAAAAGATCAATAGGAGAGTTACCTCTATTTATATTCGGCTGCTCATTTCTACGTTCACTGCCTTCAACTTCATATTCTTCAACCAGTCTTGTACGAACGTTTGAACCTAACAACGGATTGTTACATTCATTCACATGGACTCTTTTAGAGATACGAGCTTGGCTAGAACTAGCCAAACCATGCTGAAACCCATATGAACCAAGTTCTGGTTGATAACAAAGTTCTGCTTCTATCCCTTCTTGACTATATGGAGGATAAGAAGTAGGGATTGAACAAGCAACACTTGCATCAACACCTTGTGCATCATCATCTTGTTCATCACCATTTTGTTCATCATCATCTTGTTCATCACCATCTTCATCATCATCATCTCCACCAACTTCATCTTCAATAATTTTCGCCTCAACATAAACCTTAATGGCACCAAGAGATTTAAGTTGATTATGATTCTCAAACATTGACTCCACATCTTCATCAGAGCTCAGCTCAATTACATTATAAAATAATGAATTAACAGATATAGGAACTCGATAAATAATTTTATCAACAACTGAATTTTTTGGAAGACCTAATTTTCAATGAACATAAAATTATAACTGTTGTAATCCACATCTATTCTTCAAATTTAAACCAATGGGTCTAGGACCATTATACATCACACCTTGAGAACCATCATATATCTGACCATTGTAATAAACTAATAGAAGCATCTTCCTCCTAAAATATCAATAATATATATCATTAAAAATTTCTCAATTAAAATCTAAGTCCTAATAAAATTTAACATCAAACTTAAACTAAATACTAATAAAAATTATATACATCAAAATATATTAAATTAAAATAAAACTATAAATGTACCTGAATTGCTTTCACAATTATAACTT
>QAOA01003431.1:0-13404 GCA_003255065.1 Cercis canadensis | reverse complement strand
CAAATAACCAAAATAAAGGTCCTAGAGACAATTAACTCTTCAAAAGAATGACACGGCATTGTGACACGCCCGTGCTCAACCCGTATTGCCATGACACGGCCCGTGTTCCTCATTTTCCAAGTCGTGTTCCCAACCCAACATCTCTATTGACTGGACACGGCAATTGACACGCCCGTGTTCCTTCTTTTCTGGCCCGTGTTGCCTCTCAGCCTACATAGCACGGCCATGATCTTGCATAACACGGCCGTGTGCTCATCTTCGCCTGTCTTGATGCCCTCCAAAAACATGTCTTCCTTCTTAGCCTTGACTATGCTTGGAACTTCAATGTATGGAGGCTTCCTTGATCCCCATTTGCTACCTTGGATCGCATCAGTATTGTACAACAAAAAATGGAAATTTAACAGAGAAAAAAAATGAAATAAAATTGGTACCTGAACTAAACGTTGATGTGAATGTTGCTGTTTGGTTCACTCAGTGAGTGTTGCTGCACTTTCCAAATTTTGGAATTTTCCCTATTGCTTCTCTCTTTATCTCCAATTTCTCTCTATTTGTTTCTCTCTAATTTGCTTCAGAGTTTCAGTTCTCTCTACGTATCTTCCTGTGTTTTCTCTGTATCTGCTTGGAGCTTTTTATAGTCAAGGGTTGGAGTTAGTTGCTCAACTAAACTTCTCTCCTTTGCAGGTTGTGTAGCCATATGAGGCAAGGATGATCAATTTTCAAATGGGTGGTGTCATCCTGAGTTGTAACCAAATTGATTTGTATTTATTCTTTCTACTTTTGTTTTTGTTTTTGTTTTTTTTTTTTTGTAATATCTAGGACATTTGAATAAAAATAAAAATAAAAACCAATATATCCATAAGTGCAAATTTGGGTATCAACACATCTTACCCAAAAGCTTAAGCTGTTAAGTGAAAGCGCATGAATGATTTTATATCTTACATGTTCTTGCACGCGAAAGCCCTTTAGGCTTGAAGTGTAGACAAAGCATAGGCCTATTTATATCATGTGCTGAAATTTCAATTTAATTAGAAAAGAGGGGAGGGGGGGGGGTAGGGGTGGAAGGATTTGATCTCCTCATCACTTGCTTTAACAAGCTCTGATACTATGTTAAGAACCAATTCAACCTAAAAGCTTAACTTGTTAGGTGAAGACCCATGAATGATTTTATATCTACCATGCCCCTGAACACGAAAGCTCTTTGGGCTTGATGCATGGACAAAACATAGGCCCACTTAGACTATGGATTTAATATCCTGACCGTTTGGTCAAAGATGCTTTAATATTATGTCAAAAAACTATCTTATCCAAAATTTTTAAGTTGTTAATTGAAAGCCCATGAATGACTTTATATCTTATATTATTATATATCATATGTAAATAGAAAAAAATGTATTATCTAAGTCAATTAGCCTGATTATCACTAACCGATATTTTACATTAGTGGTTGTCTTCATTGTAATATTTCATATATGTTAATATATAAAAGCTAAATTCATTGGCATAAGACCTTAAACAATAGCTTAAGTGGTCATGTATATAACTTTTAAGGTTAGAGAGGTTCTTAGCACCCATAATTAACTACAGTGTGCCTACTTTGCCGTGGTCATAATTAACTAAGTGTGCCTACTTTGCCGTGGTTGTGGTGTTGTTATATTGTTATTAGCAACTCAAATACCTTCTCTTTCCCATAAAAGAATTTTTTTTGAATATTAATGTAAATATCCTATCTTGGAGGTTTAAAAACAAATTCACTGGTATGACTTGTTGTCGAAGTGTCAACAATTTTTTTAGGCTTCTTTTATTAAAAGATATGCCCACCAGACTTTATTACTCAGTAAAATTAAAATGGCTAGTCAATAATTTAAATTCTGCCTTGATTTATATTGTCTTTAAACTCAAATTTGAGCATTTACTTTATGTTAATTTATTACATTAAAATTATCTAGATTATGTATTTTGTAGGTTCCACATATCTATTAAGTAAAATGAACGGTATAGATATTTTGAGCTCTCAATTTTATCTATGGTATATATAGATACCATTTGTGGTATTGAATGACTCGCCTATATATATATATATATATATATGAGTTGGGATCCACTTGCACCATTTGGGTAACTTCTTGTATAAGATGAATTTCATAGATCCAACCATTAAATTTAAAAGTTCTTATGATTTAGATTATGCTAGGATGTCATTCAAATTATCCAAGGTTCAAATCCTATGACCACAAGCGGATTTTTTCTAAATTCTCCTGAATGCACAAGGCCCATTTGGGGGAGGCACCCTTAAATCACCCATAGAGGGACTTAATCTCGGTGCATGAAAATTGGCTCGATGATACCCTTACCATCAAAACCGAACAAAAAAAAAGATTATGCTCGTAAAATTTCATAAAATTTGTGAATTAATTAATTGGTGCTCCATTGGATTATCTTACTTTGACTTAAGATTGAACACTTTCACCCTTAAATTTACCTTCTAGAAGAAAGTTATTGAAATTTGTAAGTGTTCAATTCTTATAACAGGGTAAGTGGATCCCCACTATATATATATATATATGAATAGGATCCACTTTTAAATAACTTTTTCTAGAAGATGAATTTCATTGATCCAACCGTTGAATCATGTGATATTGTGGTGTTGATTACACATATCAAATTTTACTTAAATAAGAAATTTTTAAGTACATATATATACGTATATATGTGTGTGTATATGTAAGGTTTAGTAAGACATTACTAAGGTATGCTCTTAGACAAAGAACTCATAAAAGTTTTAGATCCTCAATTTAAACGTTTATTTCAGAGAGAATTAAAACTAAGAGTAAGAAGGATATCATATTTAGCTGTTTAATGGAAAATAATCATAAAAAAAAAAAAGAATTCATCCTTGGTTAGGTCCTGCTATATCTGGATTAAATGAATATCATAGATATTTTCAAAATCTATTACAGTAGTTCGAAAAAGATCATAAAAACAATTTTGTAGGATATTGGGATCCGCACTATCAAAAACTCATGTATCCACAAAATAATTTTTTTTTTTTTGAAAAAAGCATAGAAGCAAGCAGTAAAGACCTATCTAACTTAGCAATCTAAGAATGCCAGGTTACTATGGTTCATATATCGAAAATCTAAAGACTTATTATAAATACTATAAAGACCAAGCTCACTACGCAAAACATTGTCAGCCTTATAATTTAAAACTAAGTAAAAAATATCAATTGATTCCTAGAAATAAGTTTAGGACTCGTGCATATTTAGTTGTTTAAAACAGTTAAGCAGATTGATTATTTGTTTTTCTTCTAAACTAAAATCTTTAGAAATTTAGAACAAACTAATTTATTGGTAAATCAGCTAAGATTTAAATTTAAGATTTTTAGAATCTTGATAATTAGGGCTAGCAATGAAAGCTGTTAATATGTTGATCAACCCTGTAACTCGTTGGTCAGCCTATTAAATCTGTGTTAATGCATAAGGTGGTCCCATAAGACAAATTCTCAAGAAACTAAAATATAAAAAAATTTAACTCTTGTTGGGATACTGATAAATTAAAATTTTCTAAAATTCTAAAGAAATTAGTTTCTAAAGGAAAACAAATAGTTGAACAATCTGAGTCATTTGAATCCGTTCCGAACAAGAATTAGTCAATGGTCAATAATTATTAATAGCATATATAGAAAATAAACTAATGAATTGGTTTATTCCAAAAGTCAATCCAAAATAAATATATAGTATAGGAACATTTGATATGTTATCTGACTATGTGATAAAAATAGTACAATAAATATATCTATTACTGGTACCCATAAAACTATACCATTATTAACCCCCTCTATGTTAAAGGTACATAGTAAAATTTATAATTACCTACATATAGGATTAATTCAAGTAGCCGCAAAAGCATTACATAGATTAGGAATAGATTCACCTGTATGCATATGTTTAAGAGATAATAGATTAACCACATTTAAAAATCAACTTTTATCAGTCCTGGAATCAAATCTCCATAATTTACCAGCTTACTTTAATTGTTTCCTTAATTATACCGCTTCTATACAAGACTTTAAGAATCATTATAATATAGTCTTAGATGTCCAAATTAAGAAAGATTTAATGCATGAAAATACTAGACCCTTAGACATTATTTATAGAATTTACTATAAAGTTATGAAAACTAATGCCAATATTAAAGCCTTAAGAGTTTCACCTAAAAATGAAACATTAATTTTCGAAACAAATACATTAACCTCTAATGCTATTACTCCTACAAGATTAAATCATGAAGAAATAACTTTAAATACTAGTTGGAACTTCTCTGATATATTACCTCCTAAGCCAATTCCTTCTTCATTAAGCCAAATCATTGAAAGTAATTATTGAGCAGTAGAATTAAGATTTTCTAGATCATTTTCTCATTCTTCTAAAAGTAGATTTAATGATTCATCATCCTTAGATTCTAGTAGGAGATCTGTAGACACTTATCAAAGCATAAATTTACCACAAAGTGCACCACAACCCTTTTATCATGTAGAAACCACTTCTGAGATAAACAAACCAATATCACCACCACAATCTCCCACTTCTGTGTCACAACTAAATGTCATTTCAAAAGAATTCACAATAGACAGAGTATTTAAAGAAAGACTTTATGGCTGAAAATAACAAAGAGAAACGATAGTGATACTTCGGCAAGTTCTCAAAAGAAGATGTTAAAGTGATGAAGAACCTGAAGAACCTTTAACTGAGATCACCATTGAAGAATCCAATCTTAGATGAAGCAGAATTCTGATCTTGCAGAATCTGGTGCAACAGATGAATAAACCAGAAAATGAAGTGTAGCAGAAAGAAATTGTAAAAACTATGAAGAGAAGTCAGAGATCAAATGTACTCATTATCTGAATTATGAATCTTGTGTACAATTACATTACATTAGCTATAGTATATATAGGAATCCTACAGCTAACTAACCGCCCAGCTTCTCATGGAAGCCATTACATAAATATACAGTTGTACTGTATAACTAACTCTGACTAAACTAACTGCCTTGACTTCATTGCTGACGTGTCACTGCTGATGTGGCATACTGATGTGTCATGCAAGTCATCCCTGACTTATCCAGCATCATATACTTCTGGCTTCTGTTTAACATTCCCCCTCAAACTCAAGGTACAAGGAAGGACAGTGAGTTTGGCTCTATTGGACAGAAACAACCTGGTGGATAAAGGTTTGGTGAGAGCATCTGCTATTTGATTCACAGAAGGTACATGGCATAGGCGCAAGGATTTGTTCAGAAGCCTTTCTCGAACAAAGTGGCAATCAATCTCAATGTGCTTAGTTCTAGCATGAAGCACAGGGTTGGCAGCAAGATAAGTGGTGCTAAGGTTGTCACAAAGCAAGAGAGGAGTAGAAGGCAAAGAGACTGTGAGTTCTTGAAGCAAGGACTGCAGCCAAAGAAGCTCAGAAGTAGCTTTAGCCAAGGCCCTATATTCAGCCTCTGTACTGGACCTAGCCACTACCTTCTGCTTGCCAGAAGACCAAGAGACTAGACAAGGACCAAGAAACACAGCATGGCCACTGGTGCTGCGTCTGTCATCAAGACAGCCAGCCCAGTCAGACTCAGTGTAAGCCAGTAAAGGAAGGGAGGCAGAGGAACAAAGAGTAAGACCATGAGAGAGTGTTCCTTTGAGGTATTTAAGCACCCCTCGTAGCAGCAAGGAGATGAACATCAGTAGGAACACTGAGAAATTGACAAAGTTTATTAACTGAGAAAGAAATATCAGGACGAGTGATAGTACAGTACTGTAAAGCCCCCACCAAACTTCTATAAGGCAAGGGATCAGGAAGCCTAGTACCATCAGTAATGGATAGAGACTGAGAAGGAATCATGGGAGTGGGAGCTGGCTGACAATGTTCCAGTCCTGCTTTATGCAACAAATCAGTAACATACTTAGTTTGGGACAGATGGAGATGATGAGACTTGCGAGTTGTCTCAATGCCCAGAAAATAATGCAAGGGACCTAAGTCCTTCAAAGAAAAGGTAGAATTGAGAGCAACAATGAGTTGCTTAATAAGCACCATACTGGAACCTGTAAGGATGATATCATCCACATATACCAGAAGAAAAAGGACGGCTGCAGAAGAGTGAAACACAAACAGGGAATTATCAGACATAGTGCAAGTAAAACCCCATTGCAGTAAGGTGACTTTAAGCTTGGTGAACCAGGCACGTGGAGCCTGTTTCAAACCATACAAGGCTTTGTGAAGTCTGCAGACATGATGAGGAAAAGAGGAGCTTTCAAAGCCTTGGGGTTGTCTCATGTAGACCTCCTCATGCAAATCTCCATTTAGAAAAGCATTGTTGACATCAAGCTGCTGAATGGGCCAATTTCTGGATAAGGCAATGGTAAGCACAGTGCGGATAGTGGCTGGTTTAACCACTGGACTGAAGGTATCAAAGTAATCTATGCCATATGTTTGAGTGAAACCCTGAGCAACCAAACGAGCTTTATGTCTCTCAACTGAACCATCTGACTTGTATTTGAGTTTGTACACCCATTTGCAACCTATAATATTCTTGCCAGTAGGATACTCAACAAGATCCCATGTATGATTAGCCTGCAAGGCCTTGTACTCAGCAGCCATAGCATCAAGCCAGTGAGTGGAATGAATGGCTTGCTTATAAGTAGAAGGCTCCATTGGATGAAGAGTATAAGCAGAAGTGTAAACCTTTGGTTTAAAAATACCATTTTGACTTCTGGTAATCATGCGAGTGGGAGGCACAGGATGCACAGGTGAGGAGGAAGCTGCAGGTAAGTCAGCAGGAGCAACAACACCAGAGGAAGAATGAGAGACTGGAGAGGTACCTGAGGAAAAACCTGCATGCAAATCAGAAGTGGTATGGATAGCAGGAGAACCAGAAACAAGACATGGGATAGTAGAACCAACAGGTGACTGAGTAATGGAGGGAGGTACAGCAAGAGGAATGAAGCAACTTGCATCTGTAGAAGACACTGAAGCAGTAGTAGATCCTGAGAGAGACTGAGAAATGAAAGGGAAGACATACTTAGCAAACACGACATGCCTAGAGATATAAATTCTCTTGGAATTCATGTCAAGACAAAGAAAACCTTTATGTTTATTGCTATAACCCAGAAAACAGCAAGAGGCAGATCGATTTTCAAGCTTATGGGAGCGATAGGGTCTCAAATAGGGAAAACACAAACAACCAAAGGTTTTAACTTGAGAAAAATCAGGAAATTTCTGATAGAGTAACTCATATGGTGACTGATGTCTGAGAACTGTTGTAGGGAGCCTATTGATGAGATAAACAGCAGTTTGGAAAGCAAAGGGCCAGTACTTGGTAGATACTCCTGCAGTGGTAAGCAATGAGAGGCCAGTTTCCACAACATGCCTATTCTTTCTCTCAACAATGCCGTTTTGTTCTGGTGTGTAAGGACAGGAGAATCTGTGCTGCATACCTGAGGTTCTTACCAACTGATCAAAGGCCACAAACTCCCCACCAAAATCAGATTGTAAGACCTTTATTTTGCACTCAAACTGTCTTTCTACCATAAGTTGAAATCGCTTAAACATGTCTAAGGCTTCATCCTTAGATTTCAGAAGATACAGCCATGAAAATCTACTGAAATCATCAATTAATAGCAGAAAATAGCATGCTCCATTAACAGAAGAACATGAGGGTGATCCCCATAGATCAGCATGAATCAAATCAAAAGCTTTTATTGCACGAGTTGTAGAATTTACAAAAGGTAGCTTGTGGCTTTTAGCCAACTGGCAGGAGCTACAGACAGGAGTTTTATTGAATGCAAAACGAGGTAAGTTGCACTGAGTCATAACCCTATTGACTATATCAAGGGCTGGATGACCTAATCTATTATGCCACAGTTGTAATTCTGAACTAGGTGTGCTAGAATGCAAACTAAACAATTGAAAAGCTTGAGCAGAACTGGAAAATATCTTGCTGTCAGAAGCAATTTTAGTCATTATCTTGTACATGCCTTGATCAAGTTTTCCTTGGAGCAGCACTTCCTTGGTTCTCTGGTCCTTCACAAGAAAGACAGAAGGATAGAACTCTACATAAGCATCATTATCCTTACACAACTTTTGTACACTAACCAGATTTGCAGTTATTTTAGGCACATGCAAGACATGTTTTAATAACAAAGGCCTGCTAGTGGATGAAATGGACGCCATACCTGTGTTGTGCACAGCCAATCCTTTACCATTACCCACAGTTACTGTATCATCACCAATAAAAGGATTGTGCAGAGCCAAATTACCAAGATTAGGTGTTACATGATGAGTAGCACCAGTGTCAAGAAACCATGGTGTAGAGTCATCTAGAGTTTCTGATGTGGCCAGCAGAGCTTGCGGATTGTGAGTTTGTGCAGGATTGGTATTGGTATTGAATGATTTTGGTTGAAAGCCATTGTCAAACCTGTGCCAACAATCAGAGGCAACGTGGCCAGGTTTGTGACAAATTTGGCACTGAGGTTTGTTATTTGGACCAGTCCAGGACTTATTTTTCCTGAATTGATGACCTTGATTTGCAGAGAAACCTTTTGCAGAATTACTTGCATTTCCAGAATGTGAACCATAGCCTTGATTTCCATGATTTCCATTCTGATTAGACCTTCTTCTTCCTGAAGATTGATTAAACAAAGCAGCATTAGCTTGCATAAGCACTTGCTCATCTACAGTCTTTTGCCTCTCAAGTCTACTTTCGAAAGTGAGTAAGTGACTTTGCAAGGTTTCAACTGAAATGGCCTCAAAGCTGAGTGGAGCAACAACTGGATTGAATTCAGGTCCTAATCCACTGAGGATGAACATAACCTGATCTTCTTGTGAAATGCTTTCTCCTATAGCACGCAGATTATCACATAGATTTCGAATTTTTAGAATAAATTCCCAAACTCCAAGATTGCCTTTCCTGGTAGTCTGCAACTTCAATTTTAACTCCATGATTCTGGATCTTGAAGAACATGCAAAACTATCTGCAAGAGACCTCCAAATCTCGAATGCAGTGTTGTAAGACATGATCTGAGCCATGATTTGCTCAGTCAAGGATGCATAAATCCAGCTCATAACGAGACGATTTTGTCTCTGCCAGATGGTATAATCAGGATTTAAAACTAGAATTCCTGTATCAGCAGTTGAGTCTTGAACAAATCTTGGTGGACATAGCTTGGATCCATCCAAAATTTCTTCAAAACCATTTGCAATGACGATATACAGAAGTTGATTTCTCCAGATCAGGTAATTACCTCGATCCAACTTGATTGTTAGTGATTGACTCAGCATTGGAAAAGCAAGAGAGTTCCCGGATTCTTGTAATGACGACACAGAGGTTGAAGTGCTGTCTGTCATTTAGATTTGCTCTGATACCATGTTAAAGTGATGAAGAACCTGAAGAACCTTTAACTGAGATCACCATTGAAGAATCCAATCTTAGATGAAGCAGAATTCTGATCTTGCAGAATCTGGTGCAACAGATGAATAAACCAGAAAATGAAGTGTAGCAGAAAGAAATTGTAAAAACTATGAAGAGAAGTCAGAGATCAAATGTACTCATTATCTGAATTATGAATCTTGTGTACAATTACATTACATTAGCTATCGTATATATAGGAATCCTACAGCTAACTAACCGCCCAACTTCTCATGGAAGCCATTACATAAATATACAGCTGTACTGTATAACTAACTCTGACTAAACTAACTGCCTTGACTTCATTGCTGATGTGTCACTGCTGATGTGGCATACTGATGTGTCATGCAAGTCATCCCTGACTTATCCAGCATCATATACTTCTGGCTTCTGTTTAACAGAAGAAACAAAAAACTTTAAAGTAATTTATCATGACTATATAAGTCAAGTGCAAGTCAATATCCCATTCTTTACGTGGTTCGAAAAATATTCACATGACAACAACTTAGACTACCCTTTTAGAAATACTTTGAACGTCACTCACTCAAACTCCAGAACATGGCAAACAAAGAACAAAAATCCAATCATTACTACACATCCACCTTTAGAAGAAATTCATTTTCGAAACATAGAAGGAAATCAAGTAGTAGCATCTCCTTTTAAAATGATTTATGGAAAAGATAAAGATTTAGAAGGTAGACCCGTGTCATTAAAACATCTAAAAAACATTCAAATACAAAATAATTATACAAATATAAACCCTTCATACTATCTCTTTCAATTAGATTTTACTAGTTTCCTCTAAACCCACTATGATAGATAATCCATCTTCTTCTAAAAGTCACATAATAAATGGGATAGATCCTAACAAACCAATTTTCCAACTATTTATAACACCAAAAGATGTTAATCTAGGAGATGAAACCCAAGACATTTTAAAGGAAATCTCACAAAAATTAAAAAACTTAGAAATTGGCTCCAAAATACCTTCATTAAATACTATTACTAAAAATCAATATGAAGAATTAGAAGAAAATATATCTGAAATAGAATCACAATTTAGTCCAGAACCACACTTGAGTATAAACAAGCTCAAAAGTAAAATAAGAAAAACTCCTCAATTTGGAAAAACCTATTATCCTAGACCATCCTCAGCTGATATGCAATATGAAGAATCTTATACTAGTACCCAAGCTCACTATGATGCCTCTCAACTTCATGAATGGAACATAGATGGACAAACAAAATATCAAATCCCTAGGACCTTAGAAGAAATGACCATGGCAGCTACTACATATAGGAGAAGAAATAATGAAAAACAAATTACTAGTTTATTAATTGCAAGATTTACAGGACAATTAAAAGGTTAGTGGGATAGTTATATTAGTGCTACAGATAAACCAAATATTTTAAGTGATGAAATTAAATAAGAAATAATATATGGTCAAGTAGTTGAAATACATGAAAATGTAGCCAAATTACTTCATCTAATTAGTAAACATTTTATAGGAAACTTATTACAATGCAAGAAAGATCATCAGAAGTATTAAATAATTTAAAATGTCCTAACTTATCAGATTTTACATGGTATAAAGATGCTTTCTTAACTAAACTTTATTCTAGAACTGATAGTTTACAACCATATTTGATGGAACGCTTCATAGCTAGACTCCCTAAATTATTCGTAGAAAGAGTAAGAGAAGCCCTTAGAAAACAATTTAATAATATAGTTATTCCTTGGACAGAAATAACTTTTGGAGATTTAATTAACATTATACATATAGAGCTTTTACTTTGTGTCAAGACATTAAATTAAGAAAAAAAATTAAAAAAGAAGACAAAACTGATAGAAAAGAACCAGGAGACTTCTGTTGGCAACATGGATATGAAAATACAGAGGCTCCTCTGGGTAGAAATAAGAGATTAATAAAAACTAGAAAGAAAAATAATTATTCTAGGAGAATAATAAAACGATACCCGAAACCTCCTCCTAATGTAGTTAAACCTCAAAAGAAATCAAAATTTAAAGATAATAAAATGTGTGTTATAACTCAAGTCTGTTATAAATGTGGAAGAATATGACACTTTAGTAAAAATTGCCCAGTTAAAGAAAGAATCAATGAATTAAATTTAGACAATGAAATTAAAATACAATTAGAAAAATTATTCTTAGAAGAATCTCAATAAGAAAACGAAGAAGAATTTGAAGAAATTTATGCTATTCAAGACGATTCTCAAACAGAAGCAACATATAATGAATCTAGCCTAGATTAACCATACAATATCAATAAATCCAATTCAATATGTGGAAATTGTAAAGAATGTAGAGAAGGAAAAGTCTATAAAGGAAATAGTATTAATGTCTTCACTAAAACCTCTAATCCTAGAATAACAGAACAACTCATAGATGAATTAGAAGATCCAAATCTTGAAAAACATTATTTAGAACAATTAAAAAAAGAATTAGAACAAGAAGAAGAAAAAGAAAAAATAGAACCTTCTAATTTAGGAAAAATATTGCAAACTAAACCATCTACTAGTCAAACTACTATTCAATATTTACAATATGAAATAAATCAATTAAAGGAGGAAATAAAAGAATTAAAACAAAAGGATATTAAAATAGAAGCACAAATGATACAATATGTTAATGAATTTAAAAATAATTCCTCTCTTACTAAAGAACAAGAAGAATCATCATAAGAGATATATCTATATAATATTTAAAAGGAATAGCTAAATGCTCCACAGCTCACCACGTGGCACTCCAGCCTTAAATACGAATTATGAATAATCACAATTAATGANCTCGCCACGTGGCACTCCAGCCTTAAATACGAATTATGAATAATCACGATTAATGATGCAATGAAAATTGTAAATAAGTTTATGTAATTCGAATTTCAGAAAAAAATTATAATATTCAAAAATTACAAATTAATTAATTCAAAATATAATAATTGTCAATTGCACTCCATAATTTTAGCCCAACAATAAATATTGATTTGTCAATGATATTTCAAATTTTAGGGTTTGGAGGTTGTGCCTCCATAAACCTCTATATATACTTCACTGCATATGAGGCTCACCCCCATTGCATTATGAATATGTCAACTGTTTTCCTCCATCTGAATAAGCTCCCAAGTTTGCTCTTTCAAATTGTTTAGTAGGTTATGAATCCATTTTGCTTTGTATTCCTTAATTTGTAGATTTTCTCCATCTCCAAAGGCAACAAAGTATGCTCTTTTCCTTTGATTTGTAGGTTGTTGTGTTTATTTTTTTTAGTATATTAATCCAGCCATGTTGCTCTTTCTTTATTCCTTATTTTGAGTTACTATTATATTTTAAGTTAACATCCAATCTTTCTCTCTGTGTTAGTTGATCTCTTATATTGTTTTTAGTATATTGATCTGTAGTTTGAGATTCTATTTCAACCCCATCAAAACAACCAGATCTTCGGATTTTATTGCAATCAGAGGGCTTCCTCTTTTTCGGCTTGCAATAGCTTGCTCTTTCTCTCTATTTTTTTTTTTTGTTGCAGTAATTTTTTTTCACAATATCTAGGATGGGTTAATATATCTCTCAATCTCCTCATACAACCCTTTTTGACTACGTGTTTTTGTTTTTTGATTTCTAATTGATTCTAATATAGATCGGCATCTCCTGATCCAGTCATGTTGCTATTTTGTTATTCATTATTATATGCATCTCTTCCATCTGTAGAAGGAACAAGGTATGCTGCTTTACAATATCTTATATAATAATTCCTCACATGAATTATTATTCTATGTCGCATGCCTCCGTCATAGCCGCACATCGGCGCATGGACCAATACTAGATGTTACATTGTTATGTAACTTAAGTTTGTCCTTGGATCTATTAAACTATTATGCACATCGCCCCGTTGTGCTTATGATTCAATTAAATTGGAGAAAAATCTGGATATACTTT
>QAOA01003428.1:45799-106579 GCA_003255065.1 Cercis canadensis | reverse complement strand
TCAATGTAAATTTACCTTGTAACATCCTGGGACAATGTTCTGCAAGCACTTTAATTTTTCATTGATTTTCCCTCTTCTAACCTGAATAACAGTAAGTGATAATATAGTATTAGCCAAACCCACATTAATCTTGAAGAAAGAGGCACAAAAGCATAGAAAGCTTCAATAGTTGTGTTCAAAATTGCTGATTCAGTTCCTTCTTGTTCATTTTGGGGTGTTGAGTGTGGAAGATTTCTTTCTTGGTTTGAATGAAGGAGATTCTGGAATTATATATATACCCTTTCTGCTAAACTGTGACTATCAGTAGCTTGACCTCTTCTGGCTCTGACATGAACCACTTCCTTTGGTTTCTCTTCTTCTGTAACATTGCCCTTTGCTTTCTTACCTCTTCCAGAACTCTGTGAACATTCAAAACAAATAAACCATCAATCTCTATGTATATCTTGGCAATATGTTAAACACAGAAAACCCAAGAAAATAAGTTCATTGCTTGAATGAAAGGAAAAATATATGGTAGAAAAAACATTACACTTTTGATCTTGCTTCCTGATTCAGAAACTTGTGGAGTTGAGTTTGCAGAACTGGTCTCTGGCAAATCCTTTGTTTTCCTCTTTTTAATTTCATGGATTTCATTTTCTGATGGAATAGTAGGGAGGGAATCTGGCACTGCATTGTGGTTGACATGATGGACAATACCGGGGAAATTTCCTTCCAAGTTTCCAGGAAATTCAGGTTCTGGAGGGCCCAAGAAGCTATCACCGGTGAAAGGGATCAAGCTCTGCAAATTCAGATTTGAGTTGTCAAGGACATTTGAAGCCATCCCTGTGAGCTGATTTATAAGTTCCATGCTTGGATCAATGTCAAGGAAAGGAAATGAGGGTCTAAAGGTTTGCAAATCTGCTGTGAATTGAGCCATGTGATTTTAAAATTACAGAGTTTTCTTAGAGCTTCTTTAACTTGCCTCTTGGATATTCTGGGGTGGGTGAGACTAGTATTTATATAGTAGAATTGCAATGCAACTGACTGCATTGTTGAAAAGAAGAAGCATTCTGAGGTGGCCACGTGGCAACTCAAGCTTCTGCACTTCTGTATGTTTCCTTTGTTGGCCCCATATTTAGGGAACTAAAACTAATGGGCCACGTTTTGAGAGAAAGCACTGTACTTTTTTTTTTGGGACCTTTTAATCTGTGCGCTTCACTTTGTTATCTATTATCTAATTTTAAGCTGTGTCTTTCCAATATGAAAAGGGAAAGCATTCACTACCTACAAAATCTTTGAAAATATTTTCAAAATATAAATATCATGAGTTCTATATTATGCAGTGTAAGTATCTTAATTCCCTAACTCTTATACTTATAATAGTATAATTGATTTTATCTTCTTNACTTATAATAGTATAATTGATTTTATCTTCTTTTTTTTTTTTAATCATTAGTGGCTCCATAACATAAAGTAGTATGATTCTTTCTAAAATTCTATTCCATCCGCTCTTAATGATATTTGTATCCGATACCCCTATAATTAATAAAATACAAGTGTTAATCTAAGTTTAAGAGATTATGTTTAAACTTTTCTTCAGTCAAACTCATATATATTATTCCTATGCTTGTATTTGCAAAGCACAGCTAATTACTTCTTAATGTGAACGTATAAGTGGGAGATAATCTTCTATTTTCTTTAAACTCTCCTCTCTTTGGCGCTGATGAATTTGATGATAGGTCCCTCTAACTCTAAACCCATCATAAGAAACTTAATAAACATTATTGCCATACATTTGTACATGTATGGCAATTGTCAAATCACAAAATCCTGTCCAACTGAGATCATTATAGTCGTTGCTCAACTATAGAACTATCCTCACTTGTGGAATATGCATGTAGTTGTCCTCTCTTGTTACAATTAATCTTCGATTTCGGCCAAATTTGAGCCACATAACCCTTTTCCATGGGCTAAATGACAAAAAAAAAATATCGTTTTGCAAATAAATTATGTAATTTGGATAATTTAAAAATTTCTTATCGATNGGATAGTTTAAAAATTTCTTATCGATTTGAGATATTTTTTATTAAATTAATCAAAAGAACACGAATAAATTATGTCTCACTACATCGAAAATAATGTATTTTGTTGAGTCCCGCTACATAGAAATAGCGGGACTCACCATCATTTAAGTTAATATGTAGACAAATAGGAAAAAGACAAACTAGTTCCGCCACATTAATAATAGCGGCTTTTATTGAGTCCCGCTACAATGCTAGTAGCATGATCACTTCGATTTAATTGCGTGGCGTAATTTTAAACGGTCCCACTACTTCGATTTAGAGGGACTCAAGGAGTCTTGTTGTTTTCAAAATAGCATGACTCTCTCTTTCTCTTATATTCTCATTATTTCAAATTGAATCTACTATTTTGTTGTAGCATGTTACTTGGAGTCTCACTATTTTCAAAATTGTGGGACCTCTTAAAAAATGAGTGACAATTTTTTCCTTTTCAAGTTATCAATTGTCAAATAATGGTGAGTCCCACTATTTCAATATAGCAGAACTCAACTAAACAAAGTATCATGACACAATTTATCTGCAACCCCTTGATTAATTTAATCAAAACTACTTCAAATCAATAAAAAGTTTTTAAACGGTATTTATGTAATTTCTTTATAAAATAGTATTTTTTTTTTGTCATTTAGCCTTTTACATGTGTTGCAAATTAAGAACCTTATCCTTACTCTTACCCCCAAATATTAAAAAGAATGATAATTAGTAGTAGAAAATACAGTTTCATATATAATTGAGCTAGCATGTAAAGAAAAATAGGGGATAAGCAGGATTTCTTAGTGTGCAAGTTGTAAATTAAGCTGTTCAACCTTTCAATTAGTACTGTATGGCCACGCACTTGATTATCTTTTCTGTCCTTTCTTGCCTCTGATTTGGACCGGCATTTGAGAAATGAATGAACCAAACTTCACAAAAGGCCTTCTGACATGTGGGGTGTCTGTTTGGCTTATGGCAATTCTTTCAATTTTCTTAAAGGATTAGATTCCTAGGTCTCATAATCTAATTTAAAAAGAAGATGGGCATTGAAAAAGAAGGACTACCCTACCCAATCGAGGCCCTTACCAAAAAAGGATATAGTTTGAACATTTTTTTTGTACGCATTGATGAGGGCACATACAAATACAAATAGTTAACTTTGGGGCAATATAAGGGGATTTTGTGATGTTATAGAGGTATGTGATACCTTTTTGACATGATAGTATCATAATTGTTGAAGTGAAAAATAATTAATTTTGACCATTTAAAAATAAACAGCCAAAATTAAATAATTTTCACATCAATAATTGTGGTGTTGTCACGTTAAAGAAATATCACATATCTTTCTAAAATGTAAAAAATGTCCTAAGAGTAATGCCTTATTATTACCTCCCTCTCACAACCCTAACACGGCCTACTTTGACAAATTGAATGTGAGAGCTCAATGTTCAATTTTTTTTTTCTCCTTTGATTTCATTTGCCTTTAGTAAGATATTTTCCATATTTTAAGAGTAAAATATCATTTTTATCTTTAAAAGATACAATAAAAATTATTTAAATTCCTATAAGATTTTGTGTACTACTTAAATTAAATCTATAAATATTTTAAAAGCCAATCAAAGTAGTTATTTTCAAGACCCAAATAACAGTCAAAAAAAAAAAGATTATTTTAATCGACTTTTTAAACTTTTAAGAACCCAAATAATTATTGTTACATTTTTTAAAAAGTAAAATAAACCTTCTACTCATATTTTAAATGTGCACTAAACTTGCCCATGCAATTGCATTTAATCCTTGTAAATAAGAGAGGGTACCATACCAAAATTGCAGCGTATGGATGGCTACTAGGCTGTACTTACCTAACACATATCTGCTTTTGTGTTGACTTTGGGAGCTTATAGTATGATATTTCCTTCTAGGCTTCTACATTAATTTAACTTTGTTTTGTTTTTTCTTCCCAAGGATTAAGAAATGCCAAATAAGCTCAAGGCTGTCTTGCTCAATTAGATTTGGATGGCCATGTGTCAATTTCATAGGCTCTCCAGTTCCCTTCAAAGAAAACTTTTAGTGAAGTTTGTTACCTTGGACCAAATGAGATGATAGTTACAAGGTTATATATCAAGCTCCAAATTGAAGATTAAGAAAGAAAAAAAGGATACTAAACTAAACACAAACATTTCTTCTTTTGTAAGCGGTTGGAACTAGATCCTATATATACATATTCTTTTCTTGTAACCCATTTTCTTCATATGAAACCAAAATAATTTCATTATATTACTAATTATAGTATTACGTGGATCAATTGGAATCGCCTTCAATCTAGTTCATATATATATATATCTGACATCTACAACCTAACTAAATTAATAGGATTGAATAGTTGTTTTTATTAATTTCATTAATAATGTTGGAATACAACTTTTTTTTAGGACTTACTATGTTATTTGACCCTAGAATATAATACGTACATAGGATTTAATCGTTCATGTTATTGAGATATTTCCTTAATAATGGCATAGAACTTTTTCTTAAGACTTATTATTCAATCATACACGCATTATTGAACTACCTTGGAAAGATGATAGAATAAAGGTGAGCACTATGCGACACCTCTAGTTAGAGGTGTAACGCTACACCTCTCTCAGTTAGGTGAGATTTAATAGAATTTATTATGTAATTTTAGTGTCATTGTGAAAATCTCAAAAAATTAAGTCATCTAACATGTGCTAGAATACACAAATTTTTTTAAAAGGTAAGAACAACATAATATAATAAAACATGCTAAAAAGTAGACTTGAAAAAGTTGTTTCTTAACATATTTTTCTATATCGTACTGTTTTTGCATTTTATAAAGAACTGTGTATTTTGACACATATTGAATAACTCAATTTTTCGAGATATNAAATTAATAGGATTGAATAGTTGTTTTTATTAATTTCATTAATAATGTTGGAATACAACTTTTTTTTAGGACTTACTATGTTATTTGACCCTAGAATATAATACGTACATAGGATTTAATCGTTCATGTTATTGAGATATTTCCTTAATAATGGCATAGAACTTTTTCTTAAGACTTATTATCCAATCATACACGCATTATCGAACTACCTTGGAAAGATGATAGAATAAAGGTAAGCACTATGCGACACCTCTAGTTAGAGGTGTAACACTACACCTCTCTCAGTTGGGTGAGATTTAATAGAATTTATTATGTAATTTTAGTGTCATTGTGAAAATCTCAAAAAATTGAGTCATCGAACATGTGCTAGAATACACAAATTTTTTTAAAATGTAAGAACAACATAATATAATAAAACATGCTAAAAAGTAAACTTGAAAAAGTTGTTTCTTAACATATTTTCTTATATCGTACTGTTTTTACATTTTATAAGGAACTGTGTATTTTGACACATATTGAATAACTCAATTTTTTGAGATATTCACAATGACACCAAAATAACTGAATAGGTCTTACTTGAATCCACTCAATTTAGCACCTAAAAAAAGATGACAAGAATGTGGCTACTTTTGACCCAAAGATGATTTGATATGATATTGATACGATGTATCCTATGTCCACATACATTCTTCAAATCATTGTGGGAGGAAAAAATATCAAGCTGAGATTGATTAAAATGTTGAAAACATAATTGGGTATTTAGGAAATTAACTAAAATGAAAAAATAATTTAGCCGTACAAGAGTAGAAGAAGAAGGAAAAACGCGCCATAGATTGCAATATTGCAATTAGATATTCGTAATGCTCTCGTTGCATTGACAAAGTTAAAACTACTTTTATAAATATTTTGACGAGAAAAATCACTTCCTAAATTATTACCTCTCCACCCACATTCGCAATCTCATAATCTTGAAAGAAAAAGAAAATCATAAAGCAAAAGTTGAATAGACAGTGCAAATTTTCTTTAAATTTTTTCAGTCTAGTGAATGTTCTTGTGTCATCATTTAAATTGTAGATACATGTTTCATTATTATTTTTTTGGTTAACTGGATTTACTCAAATATTTTTTGTATGGGTGAGGTACAGAGATAGTGTCAATTGTGTTTTATGATTTTATGAGACAACATGAATATAAATAGCATGTAATAAACATCTCTATTAAAATTTTAAACCGTCACCATATAAGAAAAAAAAATAATGTAAAGTACTTTTGACTTACACAAGCTCACATAACACTATGTAAAAGAAATTAAGTACTTACTATGATAGTATGAGATAATATAAATTTAAATATTATGTAGGATAACATTATTCTAAGAGATGATTAGTCTATAAACTTTATTTAGATAACTATGTACAAATTATGATGTGATGTAATTGAATTTTTCCAAAAAACGGTTTAAGTAAAAAAAAAAATGCTAAATTTAATTGTTTGTGAAATGTTATCCCCATGTCATCTTAATATTAATTTTTTTTTTTAAAAAAAAGTAAAATACTTTTGCATGTTAGAAAAGGATCGGGCTTGAGCTTTGGGGATAGTATTTCAAAAAGTTGACCCAACCCAAGTATTGGTGGCCCAAATGTAGTCCAACTTCAGAATCAGTCTAGTATCATATCTAATCAAACTTGACTAGATTTTCTTGCTTTGCATAAGAAAGGAATCGTGACTCTGTCTAACAACATTTGATTACGACTCTAAATTTAAAAGATTTTATAAAAAGTAAAGTGAGATTATATCAAAACTCAATCTGAAACAAGATTCATTCACAATTATAGTCCTTTACGATATCAGATTTTGTAATTATCATCAATCATTGGGGAGAAAATCACAATTTAAATCATCGTTATCATTATAACTATCTCTACCATCGTTATCTTTATGACGACTATATTATGTGTCATCATCGATATTCTCATCTCATCCTCTGTTAGTTTCTTGCTCTGACTTTTGCAAGCAAGCTGCTTAAGTAATGGATCATGCCTTCACACATGCCAATTTTAATGTACTAGCTCGTCTTCATCATATACTACTTGTTGTCCCTATATATCACAAATGTGTACTGTAATTGTAGGACAAACTACTAAAGAGAAGATAAAATAAATCTGAGAGCCAAGGGAGGGTTTGTGTATTAATTGCAATTGCAGCTTACAGAACAAACAGAAAATGCATGGCAGCATGGGTTGCACAAAAACAATATTGATTGCATTATGTTAATTAGGTTTGGGTTTGGGGTGACACTCATTCTCTCTTCGTTCCCATTTTGGCATCAAAAGACTATTCCCTGTTTGATTTTGGGGGCCACTTTTCTTATCTCATACACTGTCATCGGCTGCATGCGTTTATTGCAGCTACTTGTACAAGTTTCTCACTCAACCTGTCTTATCTTTTCCCCACTCGATACTTTCAACAACTGTCATGATTTCAACATATTATATCTGATCTAATTGAAAAGGAAACATCCTCCAATTTTTTGATTATCTCAAAAGTAGAATGTTTTAGATTTGCAGCTTAAGTGTTTGTTTGAGAGTTAAAATTAAAGAGAAATGAGATAAAAGAAAATGAGTAAATATGTCTATTCTCTTGTTTAAGAGTTCAAAATTAAAAAATGAAAAAAAATCAAAGGGTAACTTCAAATTTCCACATTTCTTTTTTGCTTTCACTTTTCTGTTCCTTCAATTTGGGGGATTTGGAAAGAAAAAATGAGTAGTTTACTATTGTACCTCTATTTATTTCTTCAAATTCTATTATAAACACTATTTAGATAACATTATTAAATATATTTATTTTATAAATAAAATATAAATTTGTAAAATTATAAATTTTTATTTATTTCTTTTCCTTTCATTTTGCTCATTTTAATCATCCAAATAAAAGAGAGAAAAATCTCTCTCATTCCCTTCCTTTCATTTCCTTCCCTTTCCTCTTGTATAATTCATCTTCCTTTCCCTTTCAATTCCTAAACAAACCCTAAAGGATTCAGAACCTAATATTTCTTAATTAGTAATGCTACTTATATTTTAGTTATTCTCATATTATCTCAATTTGTCAATGTATAATAACATTTAAATTTAATTAGATTTATTTACAACTCATATTTTATATGCTATCTTACATAGTGTATAATTTAATATACAATAAATAAAGACGGCGTAACTGAGAATTTTGATTTAAAAGCTTCTCGTTAAAATAAGCCGAGTGCAATTTATAAAGGCCGAGTCTAGAGTACAAAGCCTTAGAAATGGGCACTGGTGCAAAGCAAAAGCAAAGACCGTTTGATTCCACACGTGGCATATCCAATGAACCAGCTATGTTAATGGCTACCTGGAGAATTAGTTTTCGAAACCCATAACTTTGTCCCCCAAATGTATTATAATTTACAGTTGACGAAATCTTTTATTTGTGGGTTCAGAGAATTTTTCTTTTCTTCTTCCTCTAAGTTGAACTTTGCTATGTTTCTTCCTCCAAGCGGAACTTTGCTTTCTTTTCAGACGTTGTCTTTGCTAACCCTCCTTATTATATTTGTTCAACAAGCACCAGCTACACAAATGGTAGTTTGTTTCAAAAAAACCTCAATAACATGCTCGTTTCTCTACCCATTAATGCTTCTATCTCCAAGTCCTATAAGGAAACTAACAACTAACCAGTAAAACAGAGCAGCTAACAAGTAAAACAGAGCATAACAAATGGAAGTAAAAATGATGTAAAACTCGCAACTAGGATAACCCATTTCTTTCTGCATGACCACCACGACCTAGTCCTTCATTTGTTTAATAACGGTAAGTGGGAAAAGTGCAATAGAAACCACATAAGAGAGGCTGTGAACCATGGGTATGCCCAAAAAGCCCTTATTCTGTTCCGCCAAATGAAGCGAAGTGGCGCAAAACCTGACAATTCCACTTACCCATTTGTGGCGAAAGTCTGTGCCAAACTAACCCATCTGTTGCACTCGCAAATCATCCATGCCCATGTTGCGAAATCTTGGTTTCAATCAAATATTTTTGTGCAAACTGCAATGGTTGACATGTATATGAAATGCGGTCAACTGGGCGATGCATACAACCTCTTTGACACAATGCCAGTGAGGGACGCTGCTTCTTGGAATGCAATGCTTTTGGGTTTTGCGCAGTCGGGTTTCCTTGATTGGGTGTTCTGTCTTTTACATCAAATGAGGTTTATTGGGATTCGTCTTGACTCGGTCACTGTTTTGGCACTGACTCGTGCTATATTGCATACTAAAAATTTGAAATTTATGACTGCCATACATTCTTTGGGAATTCGAATTGGAATAAATATTGATGTTTCGGTAGCTAACACTTTGATTGCTGCATATGCCAAATGTGGTGACTTGGGTTCGGCAGAGATAGTATTTAATGAAATTGACAGTGGTTTGAGGTCTCTCGTCTCCTGGAATTTCCTATAAAAGGACGAGTCAGAGAGCAGCTCGGTACCGAGCAGTGATTTCGGCTTCTGCTCGTCAGTGAGTCATGGGGTGAGCAATGGTGTTGCATGCATGGCTGAGTCAACTCGGGGTACACCGAACTCATTGAGTCATGCAACTAGAATGGGCATTGGACGCGGAAGGACTTTGGCGTGCATTGTTGGGTTTCCAAAGTGGGGAAGTTTGTTAATTATTGTCAAATAGTGTGGGAAAAATTTTAATTTCAATAAATTGTTACCTCTTAGGTCAGCATCAAGTTAGGTGATTACGTGACTCAATCTCAGCCTTTGCTTTTGCTTTGCACCGGTGCCCATTTCTAAGGCTTTATAAAGGTATATAGAATATTTCATGTCTAGTCCAAATTCTAAGAGAGAAGGAAAAAAATCAGAAATATTAGGAGGAGCTTAAGCATATATATATATATATATATATATATATATATATATATATGTGTGTGTGTAGAAAGAATTTTTAATTAATTAGTTTTTAATTAAAGTAAATCATAAAAACTTAAGTATCGGATAAGATTAGTGATATTATACCGCGTGATGCGGTTATTGAAGCAAAATAAGGAAGTACGTACAGAAAACATAGAATGTTATATATACTAGAAGTCAAATATAGCAGCAGTGACAAATCGTAGGGGACTTTTCTAAATCAGGAACCAGAGAGTTAAAATTAAACTAAAAAATGAGAACACGATTCTTATTTATACTTAGTAGAAATGGACGGATGACAACCAAGCAAAAGAAAAGTGGTCGTGTTGTAAGATTCCTAGCATGCTTTAAATGCCGCCCCACATTATTAAACGCCACGTTTTGATTAACTTGTAGAAGTTGGAAGGAAGAAAAGAGAGAAAATTCAATAAAATGACCCACGGTTTTCTCAATAATAATAGTTGCATGTTAGTTTATATTAATGTGCATCATATTTTTTTTTTTCTGTGATTAAAAAGAAAGGGGAAGAGCTTTCTTGATGGTCAAGGGACAATGAGAGACCAAATTGGAGTACAATTCATTTGAATCTGTTTATTGACTATAGTCAATCCACTACAGACATCCTCTGCTCATCTTTGTTTCCTATGCGTGTTGCTGGTCTACCAACGACTAAAAAGAAACATCAACCTAAGATGCCAATCAATGAACCTATCTAATATCTGCCTTTCAATGTTTCCAAATGCAATGACTATGGAAGATGAATGGAAGCTGTCTTATGGAATTTTTGGTTACATTACCCTTTTCCTTTGGAAAAGTAGTAAAGTGCATACTATTTACTTTGACCCCGACTCGCTCTGAATTTATTTTGAGAAATTATATTTGCACGTCTAAGTAAGTGGGTTCCACGTGAATTTAGTTATATCTTTTGAAAGTATTAATATAGGCTAATAAGAGGGTAATAATAAAATAATATATTTAATATAGAACACAATCTAAATTCACTTTAAATTTAATTTTTTTTGTATTCTACAGTTTAGACTTTGTATACTTCAATACCAATCCCTTTTTTTGGGCCATGGTGCAGTGTGATATCCACACCTTGTACGTATGCATCTTGCGTAGCCCAATTTGCTTCATAACTCTGGTTTCTACACTCCGAAGTTGTGCATATAAATGCATACTGTTATGCGTTTTTCCGAGTGAGAACGGCCATGTCTTCTTCTTCTTCTTCAAAGAGCATTAGCAGCTCTAGTGAAGATGATAATGAGCTTAGAAGAGGACCTTGGACTATGGAAGAGGATACTCTGCTCACTCAATACATTAATAATCACGGAGAAGGGCGTTGGAATTTGCTTGCAAAACGTTCAGGTAATCTGAAAAAACAAAAGTCAACAAATTAACTAGCTGGTTACTGATATAAAGCTTTGATACCAATCTTTGTACTGATTCTCATTAGCTTTCTTTCGTACAGGGCTGAGAAGAACAGGAAAGAGTTGCAGACTAAGATGGTTAAACTATCTAAAGCCAGATGTGAAGCGTGGAAATCTAACTCCTCAAGAGCAGCTTTTGATTCTTGAACTCCACTCCAAGTGGGGCAACAGGTGCCTATGCTTTGATTCTTGAAAAAAAGAAATTAACCATTTCCACTATCAATATCAATTCCAAAACTTGGATTTTTATTTGATTTGAATTCCTTGTTTATGATTGTAGATGGTCAAAGATAGCACAACATTTGCCGGGGAGGACAGACAATGAGATCAAGAACTATTGGAGAACCCGGGTGCAGAAACAAGCAAGACATCTTAAAATTGACACGGATAGCACTGAGTTTAAACAACTGGTTAGGCGATTTTGGGTGCCAAGATTGTTGCAGAAAGCAAGAGATTCATCTTCTTCAGCCATGTCACTCCAAAACCAACCAATTCCTCTGTTTCTTGACACTGTTTCTGATCAGTATTCAGAAATAGGGAAAATCCCACCACAAATTCCTGTTGTCAGTTTTTTGGATCAGCATCAACACAACTCAGACTTAGACCACAACATGTGTTCTTCAGAATCAGCAAATACTCCAATTCTGCCTCAATTCTTGAGATCCGCTACCACTCAATTTCATGCCTTAGACAACACTGACATGAGCACGTTTGTGTATGATGGCTACTACTCTGTCAATAACAATGTCTACGACATGGAATCCTTCAACCTCGAAGCTACAATAGCAACAGGTCAGGATATGGAATACCATGTTGGTGACTGCCAAGTGGCACAGAGCAATTGGGTGGACAATGATTTTTCAAGTAGCACGTGGAACATGGATGAACTATGGCAGTTTAGGAACTTACAAAAGTAACAACTTTGGGTTCATTTTTGGAATAACCCACCGACAAATGTTTGTATTATTATTTGTCCTTCATTTTCTACTAATGTTATATACAGGGCAATTGTTTTAGTGCAAATTCCGAGTCTATGATCACCCGACCAATTCAATGTAACCATTTGAAGAAACTCAAGTACATGGATTATATATTAGAAAACTCATAATGCAACCACTATGATGGATTAGTCGAATAAGAGCGGTTTTGCATAATAGAACCCATGACAAATTGAAAGTTGAACAGAGACATAAACAGAATTGGAAACCTCAACAAAACTACAATCTTTATATTTTAGGTAAATAACTTGTGAATTTAATAACATCACGTGTTTAATTTTAAAGATTTTATCTCTACTCTACCCTGCATTATTTCTCATTACCTTTCTGAGTGCATTACACGCTTTTATTAAAAAAATAATAATAATAATAATTCAGATTTGACATTTCGCCACCTACTTGATGAGCCAAGTCTAGGAAATAGCTCCTTCTTGTTTTCTAATTTCCTAGTAAGATTCACCTCTTTGTGGATGAGACCCCACCGATATCTGCGGCATGATTCCAATGTGAAAATTACTATTAAAAGCTAACGTGATTTTAGTATCTAAAATGTGCTTAAGAGAAATCGAAAGGAAAGTAAAAGTTTGTGACGCAATAAATGCAGATTTAAATTTAAGGACATGTCACTTTTAATCTTTGGGCTACCACTTATAATAACTTTTTATTTTAAATGTATTATATTAATATGATGGTACTTTTTAAGATCACTTGAAAAAGAATTAGTTTTAATGTACGAAAGTTAACTCAAAAATATTTTTATTATTAAAATAAAAAAAATAATGAGTAGATATTTAGAAAAATTACAATATATCAACTTTTATTCTTCGAGTATTGTAAAACATGTAAAAAAAAAAAAGTAGGTTAGATTAAATTACTTTCTTTTATCTTACTTAATTTGAGATGAAATTAGAGAAACTTTTACATTATTCTCAATCAATCAGAATAGTTCTAAACAAAACATAAGAATAACAACATGATACAAACATATATTAATTTTCTTTGTATCCTTATGTACCCAAAAATAAAAATGGTTTGTATCCACATCACACCCTGTTCCTTTAATTTATTTATTTTTTTACTTTAGTATATCTCGTTTATATTTGATGAGGAAAATAAATTCACATATTTTTTTTTTCCTTTTGTTTACATCATTTTATTCTTCTAGCAAACAAGCAAGCATAAAATATTTATACCTTTTATTAGAAACACAATTTGCATATAACATATCTCATACTATAGTACATTAGTTTAGTTTAAGGTATGAGATTAAAGTTGTAAGAGAGGATGCAAATTTTGGTGGGTTGATTTATACTGAAATGCTATGAAATATGTATTTGTAAAACAATGTGAAATCAAAGAGTAGCGTGCAATAGCTTGCGCTTACTTGTGACGACTGCCGACTACGAGATAAGATTGAGATTGAGATAGAGATAGAGATAGAGATAGAAAGATGAAAGGCAATTAAGTCCAATTTGTATAGTGTATTTTGGTAGACTTCAATTTGCAGTCAACATAAATACAAAGAACCCAAACAGAAGTTGGGTGGTTGATGGCTAAATGGTTATAATCACTCCTTCAATTTCTAACGAAATAAATGCAGATTTAGATTTGAATCTGATATGAAATGGACATGATAATGGTAAAACAAGTTAGTGACGCAACCAATGATGGAATTGGCATAAATTGATTTTCATTTTTCCCTCAACGGAAACGAAACAAAACAAAACAAACAAATAAAAGTCCTATAAGTGGCCGGAAAAGTAAGACTGACGACATGTGAGTTGAGAGTGAGTTGAGAGTGAGTGAGGAGTGAGGAGTGAGGAGGAAGAAGACAAAGAAGAAGACGCTGAAACCATAGTCTACCTTTCCCTGCTCCATTGGAAAATACAAATCCATTAGAAGGCTACTGAATTTTGGATGGGCTTGGAGATCCATGATATATCTCCATTTATATATCTATTTTCTTTAATGTACTGGGCTAGGGAGCATTCAGCTTAATACTAGCAATTACTGGATGACCAAACTCCACGAGGCCCATTGTTACCTAATTAGCAGTGTCTAGATTTAGCACCACCAAGCGCCCTGGTAAGGATTCCAACCTACACTCTTTTATTTAAGCTAACCATTTCTTACCACTTTCACTACGACACTTAGTAGTAAAAGCCATGGCGTTTTGAACTTGAAAAGGAAATATAATTTCCAGACAAAGAAAGAGACAATAATTCTAAGGTTTTAAAACTTAGAATAAAATACCATAAAATGCTAAATGAATAAAATTTTCATGTAAGTGTCTACTGTATGATAAGAAATGATCAAAATATCCCTTGTTGTTATGATGTTATTTTATTTATATATGTAATTATTATGTTCAAATATAAATAAAATAATAACATCTATCAATAAAATAATTATATAGTATTAAGAGATATTTTAATAATTTTACATGATATAGCATACCTATTGATGAAATAAACTAAAAAAAAATGGAAATATAATTGTTTTGAAAAAAAAAGGAAAAGAAACATATATAATACTTTATACTTGTATTTATTTAGATCATATATTTAATTGGTTTCAATCATTGAAATTTAAAAATTTATTGATATAAAAAATGAATGTTTATATATTTTGAAATAATTGAAGTGATAACAATAAGATAAAATGAAATAAAAAAGAAATACATGAAAATATATTATAATAAAATTAGGTCGAAGGAAAATAGTATCGTTGTAATGTCTAACCAATGGATGTGGTCCTTGTGGAATAGAAATTTTCTATCTTTTGGTATTCTTTTAATATGGTTAATATATAAAATATTATCACCATCCGATGCGATGACACTAACGGCTATGATACATTTATTCACAACACACCTCTCAATGAATCTCACCCGTCCATGTTTCCAAACAGCCAATCTATGTCGCTCATTGAATCTTTATAATCTAATCAAATCCCAAACCCTAGGGTTTTCACTGTACTGCGAAATCTGCCCAGGGACTCTCACTCTAGCAGCAGATCTCTCCGGGGCTTGCATCTTCTTGAGGTACGTAGCTGAAACCCAGTTTGTTTTCCAAGACATTCATCCACTAATCAGCAATTTTCCGCATGTCTCAATGGAAACTGGAAGAAATGTTCTCCTCTTCAGATTTTCTCGGCAACAAATATAATATTCGCGTTGTGAAAGTTAAATCGAACGTTTTGTTTGTTGACATAGATTGATTGCTTACACAGAAACTGGAACCTGAAAATTTTAATTTAGAAAAGCGCGTTGCTTTGAAATTCTATTCGCCGAAAATGCTTGAAATTTTTTTATCAAATTGTGAAGTTGATGTTTTCCCTTTTATTTTTTTTGCAACGAGATTCAAATAAAAAGGGCACCTTTTATCGGGAGAACATGAAAAAATATGGCATTGTGAAAATTTTCCCGGGTTGCTCTGTTGCTTCTCCTGAGGGTTGTGGACCTTAAAGCTGGTTTAATCCTAATTGCTGTCTGTCTGCTTGGGGAATCCTTAATAGGAAGTTATAGGAATCCTCATTGTCTTTGCTAATCCGAGTTTACCCTTCTGAGTTTGCCCTTCGAATTCCAGTCAGATTATACGTGAGCTACAAGTGTAACTTGTCTCAGGTGTAGGATATTTGAGGTCATAACAATGTCGCTCTACTTCCTATTACCTTTAGAATTGTTTAATTTCTAGCTGGTTGAACTTCCTTTTCAGCTTACATTCTTGTTTCATACTCCTATTTGAAGTTTAAAAATCAGTTTAATGAGACAATTCTGAAAGACCATAACATTCCTGTGTGGTTAGTCCGGTAATTTTTCTGGCAAGCCTGCAAACGGATTAGAATTAGAAATTTAGAACTATTCATGTTGTTATTTTGTGCAGCAAATTGATGATATGATGGAATTTTTATTTAGTAATTCATGCAGGAAGTTGTTTCTTCTTTTTCTTTATAACTTACCTCGTTGTAGTATTTGCAATATAGTTTTTGTTTGTCTATGCATGATGTGATTATGCTCTGTCTTAAGTCAGATATCTACACCAAACTAATGTATCTTCTCTACCCCCAAGTTAACAACTTCAGCCATGTTCCATTCTTTAATTGTATATTACTAGTAGATAGTTGATATTTTCCCCCTGAATTCCTGGGCCAGAGTTGTGAAGATGTACTCATCAAGGAAGAAAATCCACAAAGATAAAGATGCTGAGCCAACCGAGTTTGAAGAGTCAGTTGGACAGGTTTTATTTTGACATTATAAAATATTTCTGCTGCTGGAGCTGGTAGTCTGTTTCCTTCTTTTTGCTAACAGATAAATATTAAATCTTTATTGTTGCAGGCATTGTTTGATTTGGAAAATACCAACCAGGAGCTGAAAAGTGATCTAAAAGATCTATACATCAATTCCGCACTGTAAGAATGTGTGTTTTATGCTTGCGTGTGTGAAAATATCTGTTTTATTTTTCCTGGCTTATGAGTGGCATTTTTCTTTATATTCAGCCAAATTGATGTTTCTGGCAATCGCAAGGCTGTGGTTATTCATGTCCCCTATAGATTAAGGAAAGCTTTCCGGAAGATTCATGTTAGGCTTGTCAGAGAGCTTGAGAAGAAATTCAGTGGGAAGGTACGCAAAGTCTAATATCTTTGTCATGCATAGATTGGACATATATTGACACTTAAAACAGTTATTTTAATTATTTTTGTATCCCATTATTAATATTGCCACCCCCTTTGTTTTGGTAGTTTGTATAGTAGCTGTCATTGGTATGTTATTGTAGCAAGGGTCATAGGCTTTGTCATTTTGATGTAGTTTCTGTCTGAGAAATTTACTTAGCATTACTTCTTAAAAACTATACTTCGAGAAAACTTTTATCATGGCTTATGTTCAAGGTTTACTAGTATTTGAGTTGGTGGAAACTCTTACTAGTGGAATGGTAAGTTGTAAACTTGGTAGTATATGAGTTTGCTTCCCTTTTGGAAGGGGTGGATCTCTTTTTTAACAGGAATCCTCAGAGTGGGAAGCTCTATAAATTTTTGAAGTTTTGGCATGATATTTCCGTATTCCTCTGTTATGACAGTTTTATGTGTCCCATTTTTAAGCTCCTCCAAAATACTTTGCTCCTCATTTGGAATGCTTGTTGGATTTTTTATCTCTTGGATCTGTTTCTCAACCTCCTGGTGCGAAGTTTCTGTTTCTGTGGGAAGCAGTTTGAGTCATCTGTAAGGCCCAAGTTGTTTCGCATGCCGCTAAAGCTATAATGGAAGTTTTTAGCCTCTAGATTATGATGTTGAATTAATGACCTACTTCTTGTATAACTATTCAATCGGAAGCTGTATATGTGGATGAAGAATTCACTTCACGTCTATCCTTTTTTTCTTTTAGAAAATAGGAAGGGGAAAACGAACTACAGGTGTGATTAGTCTTATTTGATAAATTGTTGTTTTTATTGTAGGCCCCTTTTCAAGTTACCATATTACTCCTGTTTCCTGTCAAGTTTCATTTTGTTGTATGTCCTAAATCTTCTTAAACTTGTAGGATGTTATCGTGATTGCTACCCGGAGGATATTGAGGCCACCAAAGAAGGGTTCTGCTGTTCAGCGTCCCCGCACTCGTACACTCACTGCTGTGCATGAGGCAATGCTAGAGGATGTTGTATTACCTGCTGAGATTGTTGGGAAGCGTATTAGGTATCGGGTTGATGGGTCCAAGATCATGAAGGTAAACCTAGAGCTATTGTTGCTATTGAAGCTTTGCTGTAAAATGCATCTAGTTAGCCTAGCTAATGAACGTGCAAGTGGGTTTCGAAAAATGGTTTCTTACAGTTGAACTTTTGCCCATGGAATTCAGTATCATAATATATTCTTATTTTATTCATTCCCTTGTTAATCATTACTTTGTCATTCTTTGGACAGGTTTTCTTGGACCCTAAGGAGCGAAACAACACTGAATACAAGCTTGAGACTTTTGCTGCAGTATACAGGAAGCTGTCGGGCAAAGATGTAGTGTTTGAGTATCCTATCACAGAGGCTTAGAGTCACCTCCAATATCAGCTTGAATTTTTTTCTGGAATTGCATATGGTGGATGATGTTTACAATTTTGTTGACTAGTTGACTTTCATGATGGATTTAATTTTGGGAATTCTTTAAGTTATGTGGTATGCCTTATTGATGTAGGATTTGAAATTTTTTTTAAAAGTGTTCTCTTCTGGAATCAAACATGCCCTTTGACCCTAAATGCTTGTGAAGAATTCTACGGAAAAGTAGGTTAAGAATTCAAATTCTAAATGGATCTATCTTTTAAGGCTTGCATTTGCTTTTCAGAAAGTTAAGTTCAATTGCATTTCAATAGGATAAATTAAACAAAGAGTGTGTAAGTAGAGCTCTTCTTAGCAAAGGAAAGTATCACAGCTACTTGTTTTCGTGAATGCTTGACAGAAAGTGTGCAAAAGATTAGATTAGAGTGCTATTCTACAATAATAGATGTTAAATCCACTAAAATAGGAAGGAAATTAGTTCTCTCTTTATGTATGCTTTTTTTGAATATCCAATCCGCTGTATTTAGAACTATATATTGAGAAAATAGTCCAAAAAGAAGTAATGTTAATCTCATACCCGCATTTTTTTTTAAATAAAAAATAAAGTGGATTTCTTCTTATAACGAGTTACAAAATTTAGTAAGAACAAAGAAAGGAGATTGACACATATATATGCATATCAATACTAACAATAATAACTTTATATGAAAGAGTTATATTATTTGCACATAGTATATAAATTTAATTAAGCTGATATTAATTAGTTCAAATTTTTTACACACCAAAATGTGCAACAATTATTTCTCTGCATGAAAATTGACTAAAAGTACATAGAGGCCTTGACATGAAAAAGAATCTTAGACTTTTGATAGCTCTTAACTTTTCTTTCCTTTTGTTATATAGTTTTATTTCTTTCCTCTGTTATTTCCACACCTAATGACTTCTTAAACCAATAACCCAGACACATGCTCAATAAGAAAAATTCCCCCAATAAATAAAAATCCACAATTACTAGCACCATTCATTTCTTCTTTTTCTTGTGCATTTTCTTACTCGAGTTCACTCCATGATACAGGCATGCCTCATAGAATAAACTATAGTGATGCTCATATTCAGGCCCTAATTCAGGACACTAGCAATGCTCTATGGTCAAAATAATGTCTTCTTTTTTTTTTTTGTAAGGACATAGAATTGTCCATAATTATAATGCAAGACAATTCTTACACTTTTCATTTCTTTATCCCAATTTATTGTTTAGACCAGTAACTCTTGCACACATAAAGAAAATAGCCCTCCATGATGAAGTGCTGAACACTAAATCAATAAGATTCCTCTTGGAGACAAATGGGTTTCAATATTAATATTACAGATAACAGCTGAATTTTTTTTGTGTGATAAAAAACAAAAATGATATTCGGTCGCTTCAAAAGCTGAAAGCTTATGAATTTTTTCCATTTAAGTTCATAAAGAGTCATGGACACCCATGAATAGGATGAATGAATAAAGCCGAAGAATCTAACACAAGACTCTGCCTCCTTAAAAATGAAATGGCATTCAGAAACGGTATACTAAAGCCTGATAGATTGATTCAAATTGCTTCTCATTAGTCGCATAACTTGTAGCACAATCTTCTTACCTGCACATTTACATCGAAACAGTTTAAGATGTTATTTTCTTTGCTTCTCACTCATTGCTATTTTGAACTTAAACATTTTGTTGATATTCTCCAGCAAGACTAGGTAGCCATCAATAACTTCAATGATTTCACTGATAAATAGTTTAACACATTGTTTTCTTTTTTACATTTATAGAGGGCAACAAGTGAAAATAGATTGCTTTGTCAAATGATATATTAAAACCTTAGCAAAATTAGTTAAGATGAACTGGTTAAGTTTCAGCATTATCTTCCATTTGTAATAGTTAAATGCATCATTTCATATAATTACCTCAGCTTCCAATGCAAATTGCTAAGCAACATCTAGAGCTACAATTGTTGTTCAAAATAAAATTTGGCCTCACTAAATGGAATCTCCTTACTTGTTTAGCACCACGAAGAGCTGATTCTCCCTACATCTCCTGTGATCATATCTTTTCCTATTACTTCTACACAAGTTAAACTTGAGCCTTCACCCTTTCTCAAATCCTTATCTCCTATACTTGACTTCCCTAGATGCTATGTGTAAACTACCCATATTACCTTTGTTCTCACCTTACAGATGAAACAAACACAAGGTTTGTATAAGATAAAGGAGGAATCTAGTCAAATGGTACTATCATTAGACAACGCCATATTCAAACATATACACATCCAAGCAAGTGGTTCATGCATCGATTAAAAGATTGATGAATCGGAATCTACCTCATGACAAGAACACAGCACCCAGATACACAGCTCCGCAAAGAAAGATGAATGATATTAAACCCCTGCGAATAGAGTTTAGAATTAGTGAAATGAAAAAACACAACTTAAATATGATATCAGGTTATCTTTGCTTGTCAGATAAAAAAAGAAAAAGAGCAAAGTCGAAGTCAAATCTTCTTAATGACATATCCTCACCAAATAACACCCCATCCAACACCATTACATGGGCAAGGACACACTTCAGCGAATTTTTCAGCATCACTGGAGTGAACTCTACGGGAGATCAGATCATCGTAAATATCTGCATCATTATGTTAGACAGCTTTTACCGCTTCATAAAGGCCACAATGAAAAAATAAATTAGAGTTCAAATCCATACCATATACTGAAAACAAGCTGTTCATTACACCTGCATTTGATATAATAACAAGAGTTAATAAAAATGTATTTCTTATTGAAGACAGTTGAAGCAGATGAACCTTATCTTGAGGGAGGACTCCCAGGTCAGACCAAGGACCCCTTCCTAGATATAAGCCCTTGCACCACCTAGGCTATAGCCTCCAGAGAAAAGCAAGTCCCCAAAATTCTTGAAATTAAACTTTCAACTTTTAGGTTGAACATCATATTTTCTAAAATACAGAATCAATTATCCAAAACCTTATGTTGTTTCTGAAGAGCCTCTAAGCAATCTGTTTTGGCCTTCCCACCCTTAGAATTCTAAATCTACCCTTGCACAGCCAAGATGGTGCAACACAGTTTATTTATTTATTTAATTTTTTTAAAAAAATTCACCAAAGAATATATAAAGAAAAACTTCATTACAGCATGTACCTATGAACAAGATTATGTACCGTAGTATTCGAATTTTGGTTGTCTCTTGCAGAGCCCATATTACACCAAGGAAAATAATAAATCCTGAGAGTCCAACATACAAGCAATAAAATACACTGAGAGATATGATGCAGCAGGTGTAACTTACAGAATACTGAGTTTCTTTAACAATGAAGGCACGGCTGCACATACCAATACAAAGTCCTCGAAGTGTCCACTGCATGTGCAATGCATGGAGATAAAAAAATAATGATTCAGACCCCCATAGTATACGACAGACCTATCATACTGGATAAATGTCACCACACAGAACGTAAATGTATTCCCACAAAGACATGCACGCACGAACACATGAAGAGCAAAGACATCTAAGTTATTTCAGAATTTTATGAATGATAAAGCTGATATTTGGTGTTATCAATATGTTTGCATTTACATACTATCATGGATGCTGAAACATGTACAATCTGTTTCTGAAGTCACATTTTCAATAGAAAATGTATTATTGTAGCACCTATGAGATTGGTCACTTGAAAAATATGATGCAGTGTTCATTGCTTACGTTTTTTGCTACAAAGAGTACAATAACTAGAGCAGCAATAAAGCACCCCGCAGCTATTCTTGCAGTAAGAAGATTTGTTGATGCAAGTATCAAGATCATGCCCCAGAAGGATGAACCAAGATCTGGATCGCTAACATGAGGATAGATTATGAGAAGTGGATCAAATAAAACCAAAAATTTACAGGTAGTAACATCAACAATGATAATGTTTAATGAAGATAATAAACTGTAGATATTTAAATAATTGCTGCATGTTAGATTATAGGCCCAGAAAATATCACAAATGACAATGCATTTCAACATTTCAAAGACTCCTGCATGTCCACCTGTTGCATGAGAACTATAAATACAATTAGCAAGACAAAGTTTTAAAAATAAACACAAGTATGATGGACAATACATCCAGCTGGCAAAATTAACCAGTATATGCCTCCTCGTGTTTGGGTAGTTCCACCTTCATCTGCATGAACCTGGATCCCTTCTACCTGCAAATTAAACTAGTATGAGAACCAAATCAAAATTAAGTACAAATTTTTTATTAACTTGAGGCCTTCACACCAACCTCATACAATAACTAAATTATAATCTGTTCAAATATTATTGAACAACTAAACAACCTGATTGCTCAATCCTCAACCTCACTGTGCCCAGATGCATTAACTAACTTGGTTAGTACATGAGGTTGAGATTTATTGAGGAAGTATTAAGGAATATCTTTGATTAAACTGATGTGGGTCATTTTGAATCCACAGTTATAAAGTTATATTTTGTAGGAAAGGCATGTATATAAGATTTTAAATGAATTAACTAAGATAGTTTTAATGGTTATTTGTTGGAAGGGGTTAATTTTTGTATCTCTCTTATTGCAGTGTCATTAAAGGGGAGGGTTTGCTCAGTTTTTCACAGAAAGCAGACTTCTAATTTTTCTCATGTCCTGAACCAAAAGAAGGAAAAAGAGTCCAGAGCATCATAAATTCGATGGCACACTCCTTTGAGCTAACAAATAAGGAAGATACAGAAAGCAAAACGTCTATATTCTTGCAAGCTGCCAGTTTCAGCCAGGGTGATAATGTTTATGCTCAACATTATTCAACTTAAATGTGTTTCAAACGCATGCTTTACAGAGACATGGAAAGTAACAATCTGAAGAATATAAACATCAAGTGCTGAGAAGGGGAATTTGCATGAATATTAGAAACATCAAGATCAAGTGCCATGTTTATCACACTAGAAAAGTCATTTTTATTGCTGGGATCCCCAAGCTACCTTAATCTGCGTAGTACACTCCATATCCTCAACTAATACGCTAGTTGGCTATAACTATACAGTATGGGTGCTCATTCAGAAGGATGTTTCCTAGTAAGGTTTAAAACTTTGTACAGTACACAGTTATGAGTTATGTCCTTTAAGTTATGCATTTCAAGATCACCTTCACTTTTTCTTATAGTTTACAAACCAATGTCACAATCATGTGTGCGAGTAACGACTGATTCTGCAGGTTAACACAAAACAATTAAATGCCCTGTTATGTAGAGCCATCCAGTAAAATATTTGGCAGATAGAGAAGAAAAAGAGTCAATTGTTTGTGACAACAGACAATCATCAATATATATAACATAAACATAATCTGGTAAACTAATTTTAAACTAACCAAAAATATGTACTCTTCAACAATTTATCAACATTACTATTATTTATTTCGCAGATAATAAAGATGGGGGAAGAAAAGAGCTTCTTACATGACCACATGTAAGTTTACAAGCAATTGCATGGCTTGCCTCATGAATAAATACGGTGACAAGCTTAAAAGGTTTGAGCAACACTGTTCTCCATAGCTGCAAGGAATTAAAGAAAGATTCACAAGATCATTGGTTACAAATTCTACATTCATCAAATGCTTAAAAACAATAGTTTTGGTATAAATATAAAATTGGTCTTCCAGATGGCTGAAGTTCCGTACATAGATTCAGATTCTCAAATTCCACTAAGGTGTACAATCAAATATTCAAAAATCACAAAGAATAGAACAGCAGAATTTGGAGACTCTGTTCACAACCAAGCTTATTCTAAACTGACTCAATCCGGGATTGATTGAGAAGAAGCTCTATGAAGTTTGCAAGATACCCATTTACAAAATGCCGTTGATATATTGATGAATATGGCATAATGTTACAAGAATCTTACCCAGATGAGGTAAAGTTTCCAGCTTGTCTCTTTTAAGGAACTGGGGTTCTCTTACGGATCCAATGCAGCTTAGTTGAAGTACAAGACAGTAACTAAAAACAAAAACAAAAGCTGCAACATCGAAGAGACATACCGCGAGTATAACTACAGTGCAGACACCGACAGTGACCAGAAACACAACCTGCTCGTGGTTACAGCAACTTTTAAGTTCCCAGTTTAGTGTCATTTTCGCCTAAATGGAAGAGCTAAGCTGAGCCTCTGCTGGGTTCTTACTGAGATAGTGAGATCCAGCCAGGAAACTACAAATGCAGAATAAAATAGAGAGGGAAAAAAACACGTTTTTTGTCACTGGTGCGTGGTGACGTGAGGCTTGAGGGACGAAAATTTGAAATATTGAACAGTGAGACTGAAAAGTGAAAAACTGCTGAACTTAATATTACGTAATACCGAAGGCCAAGTCTAAAATACCCATCGATGAAAATGGGTATTGGTGCAAAGGCTCTTTATAAATGTTAAATTTTCATTAAATGGTCCAGATTGTGTTTAGTGCTACTTGAAGAACCAGTTTTAAGAAATGTAGCAATATGACCTAATATTTTTATAAAATTATGCATTGACCCCAGAACATACAAAACTACGTCAAGTGCTATTCAGCTTTGTTCTTCCCAATATCCTTCACATACGTTTTACTGTGTTTTTCTCATCTCCTCCATCAAACCCAGATCACTGACAAACAAATTACAGCAACCAAAACATCAAATTTAAAAGATACAATATTGAAAAATCTCAGATACCCAGATGATAAAAAAAATGAATCAAATTACAGCAACCAGAGCATCAATTCATCATGAAATTTTGCAACCAAAGCAAATCTGCAGTCTGCTGTTCCACTATCTTCATATTGCAGAAAGCTAGGAAAGAGAAACAAGACGCATAAACTACCAATAACCAATGGCGAAAACTAAAAAATCCATGGTTTCTCGGTAGAACCCCATTTCGCCCAAGTTGTTGCGAAATTGGAAAAAAGAAGCGGTTTTTGGCACAGCTTGCTCCTGTCATGCTATCGGCTGGAAATCAAGTGGCATTTGCCTTAGCTTTTTCCTCTTCTTCCCATCATGACCGTACTCGTCAATGAAGGGTGTTGAAAATCCCTATCATACTAAAGTAAGTAGCTTAATCTGTCGAGAAGAACCATCTTTACCGGATTGGACATGTAACCAGTTGAATTTTTTTTTATCAAATTTAAAATTTTTCCATATGGGCACACTTCAATTGACCTGAACCATAAAAAAAAAGGGGGGAATTAAAAAATGCAAGAGAGAAGCATCGAGACTAAGAAGGTAGAGAGACCAAGTGAGAGAGAGAGTCCTACCATCACCCAAAATTGGCCTTCTAATTTTTCTCACCAAAGGATATCAGCAATGGCGAATTTCATTCCAACAAACAGTACTGCTACTACTCAACAACAACCATTACCGTATTGGGTGGACGAGTTCCTCAATTTCTCGTCGGCGCGACGAAGGGCTCTCCGACGGTTGGCGAGTGATTCCATCGCCTTCCTCAAGACCCCATTTTTCAAGGAATGCCGAAACGCGGCCACCGTGATGCCGGCGGCGGGGGGAACCCATGGCTTCGACAGGCTGGACAACGACCAGCTCATGTTCATGTTTGCCGACGACATTGCGGCTGATTTGCTGCCGTTAACCACCGTGTCGAACCCGTCCACGCCCAACTCATCTGATCAGAATAGCAATAACGATGAGAAGCCAATGGCAATAGACGTCACAATACGGTTTGAGAAATTGTTCCTAACATATGTAAATACATAAATTTTTTGGGTCCAAAATATAATCAACCATTTATAGTTAATATTTAGTCATCAAATCTAAAACATATATGTGGCTTAATCACAGCCATTGATTAGCCTTTGCACCAATATCCATTTTCATCAATGGGTATTGTAGACTTGGCCAATACTGAAAAGTCAAGTCTACAATACCCATTGATGAAAATGGGCACCAGTGCAAAGACTACTTAATCACCATTCAATCATCCACTTGGTTTAATGAATGGTTGTGATGGTTTGATGGGTAACTTGGGAATTTAGTCTTTCTAATAATAACATAATACCTTAATATTTTTATTAAATTATAGATTAACCCCATTTTTTGGGTCATTTGATATTATGCTCCTCTCCCTCTGCTGCTTTTGCATATTCCTCCTCATCTCCTCCGCCATCAACATCTCACCAGAGTCAATTAACAAAGTCACCCATCTTAATAGAGAAAAATAGAATACTCAAGCCGTGGAGTCAATTCATCAAACACCACTACTGAATCAGAACAATAAGGCAAGCACCACCGCTGCCCACTTTTCACATTTCGATCTGCGCTGCTTCTCTGAGAACCCACTCAAAACAGTAACTTTCCTCACCCCAACAGCTCCTCTCCGCACTTGCTCTGCTTTACCTTCCATGGGCATAGCAATTTCCGATAGCCAAGATGCATTTCTTTTTTTTGTGAATGTGCGCAGAAGGGGAGAAAATAGTAGATAATATAAAAGTCAATCAAACTATTTTGGGTAGTGATCATTTTGGCATCTCAACGGAAGCCTAACATAATCACGCTGAAGAAAATGATAGTGTTGTTGTGGCTGAAACGGAGGCGGAGCCATCTTCCTAGAGAGAGGGGGAGAGAGAGATAGAGGGAGAGAGAGAGAAAGAAGAGTGTGGTGTATGTTTTTGGTTAGTAGAGAACAAATGTAAATACATCATTTTTTTGGGCCAAAATATAATTAATTATTTATAGTTAATATTAAGTCATCAAATCTAAAACATACATGTAACTTAATCTCAGTTATTTATTACGCTTTGCATCGGTGCCCATTTTTATCAATGGGTATTGTAAACTTGGCCATACTGAAAATGCTCTCAAGAGAAAAAGGAAGAAGAGGAGGGGATGAGAGTCCAAAAAAGGAAAATACTTTCTTTTTTCCTAATCAAACCAGTTAATCTTTGCAGTGTTGTGTGACCTGACCCGCTAATTTCTTTTTGGGCTGATATACTCTAACTGCCTGTTGAACTTGTGTCCAAAAAAGAAAATATGTTTCAAACAGTTGTCAATTTAATTAACTAAATAATTATGTTTTTCTATTTTTTTTTAGGTATGCATTTTTTTTTCTTGAAGTTTGCTGATAGATTTTTGTTAGTCTCTCTCTCTTTTTATTTTTATTTTTTAATAGATAGATAGAATTAAAATTTCAAATTGGAGATATAGAAATGGAGATTTAAATATGATACCTCAACTTTTTTAAGAAATATTTACACTAATTGTGTTGTCTTTGAAAAAACTTAATAAGTACTATGTAATTTATGATAGAAATTTTATGTTTAAATCTCATTAAAAACTTAAGGGATGAGATTTATAAAAGATTAATAAAGTACTCGTGTTATAGCTTGCTGCCAAAAAAAATTCCCTTAACACAGTAAAATTTACTAATAGAACTTCTCTAAATTAAAATTCACCATGGATGACGAGACCATATTAGTGTAGATTCACTTGACAAATTAGTAAGGTGATAAGTTCTGGTTTCAATGGAACCCAAAAATTCCCCAAAACTGTAAACAAATCATTATACACCAAAACTCTCAATATTTTAATAAATAGATCAAATAATTATTGGCCAAGTCTACAATACCCATTGATAAAAATGGGCACCGGTGCAAAGGGTAATAAATGGCTGAGATTAAACTACATGTATGTTTCAGATTTGATGACTTAATATTAACTGTAAATAATTAATTATATTTTGGCCCAAAAAAATTATGTATTTACATTTGTTCTCCACTAATAAAAAGCATACACCACACTCTTCTTTCTCTCTCTCCCTCTCTCTCTCTCTCTCTCTCCCCCCCTCTCTCTAGGAAGATGGCTCTGCCTCCATTTCAGCCACAACAACACTATCATTTTCTTCAGCGTGATTATGTGAGGCTTCCGTTGAGATGCCAAAATGATCACTGCCCAAAATAGTTTGATTGACTTTTATATTATCCACTGTTTTCTCCCTTCCACGCACATTCACAAAAAAAAAAAAAATGCATCTTGGCTATCGGAAATTGCTATGCCCATGGAAGGTAAAACAAAGCAAGTGCGGAGCGAAGCTGCTGGGGTGAGGAAAGTTACTGTTTTGAGTGGGTTCTCAGAGAGGCAGCGTAGATCGAAATGTGGAAAGTGAACGGCAGCAGTGCTTGCCTTATTGTTCTGATTTAGTAGTGGTGTTCGATGAATTGACTCCACAGCTTGAGTATTCTATTTTTCTCTATTAAGATGGTGACTTTGTTAATTGACTCCGGTGGGATGTTGATGGCGAAGGAGATGAGGAGGAATATGAAGAATATGCAAAAGCAATAGAAGGAGAGGAGCATAATATCAAATGACCCAAAAAAATGGGGTCAATCTATAATTTAATAAAAATATTAAGGTATTATGTTATTATTAGAAAGACCAAATCTCCAAGTTACCCATCAAACCATCACAGTCATTCATTAAGTCAAGTGGATAATTGAATGATGATTAAGTAGCCTTTACACTGGTGCCCATTTTCATCAATGAGTATTGTAGACTTGGCCATAATTATTTTCTACTAGAATAACAATGATATGATAAAAAGAATGCCTTTACATGAATACAGGGTACTGAACTACTGATTATACTTTACATTTTACAAGAGTATTAATAGAAGTCATCTGCCTTCATCAATAGACGACAAAGAGATAGAATTTCTAGAACATTCCTCTATAAAACTACTGCCTCCAGAAGCCCTGGTGGCACTACTAACATTAGTATTGGTGAAAGCAGAAGTTGAAGTTGTAGTCCAACGTCCTCCACGGCCTTGGATTCCTGGTTTACCTGGTCTGGGCAAAGTGAATGAGTCACTTGAGAGCATGAGATGAACAGAATTCATGTCAGGTCTATCTGCTATACTTGCTTGGCAGCACAATAAACCCAGCTGAATGCACATTGCTGCCTCATCACCATTGTATTTGGTAAGGGTTGGGTCAACTAAATCCATAAGCTTCCCCCCCTGGTAAAGCATCCATGCCTACAGAAGGAAAGAAAAGAAGTTACAAGTTCGAAAGAACTGATCACATATCACGATGATCAATAATGATTATGGTTTCAAGTTCATGTTAATTCCCTCTGACCATAGAAGCCAATAAATGCACATCTATTATATATATCATTCGATAAATTTGAATGCCTTATTCATATGAAGCAAGATGCTTTATGATACCGCAACAGTGCAGAAACTTCACTTTGTTCATCAGGGCAAACCAATATATATTTGCATATGGCCAAAGATATAGGATTTGGCATGCTCCAAGAGAATTATATGAAAGCAAGCTGAAAGATCAGACATGGAGTGCAATATGGCTGTAAACACAACCATTTCCATGACAAGAGTGGGTAAATAACAACATTGGCTTGTTCACAAAGAATGTAACACTCTTGCTAGGATAAGAGATTGTCTCATACTCCAATCCGTCGATGTTTTCTTTTTTCCTTTACTGAATGTTTTTACCAAATAAATCTTTAACATATGACAGAGCTATACAAGGAAACAGGGAAAAGTACTTTTGGGAAGAGTATTGTCACTAGAATTTACTTATAGAAATATGGAATCATTTGGGAGCTAACTTTCACATGTATAACTGAATATTCAAAACAACAAATCATTACTTTTACAGCTTTCCCATTTTATTTTTACTTCAGATGTATTCAGGAAGCACTCACTCACGGCAGCTTGATTGCTATTCTGTACTAAAATAGCATCCCAGCTTCTCATGATAAACTTACATAGCCCAAGAGGTCTGTCTTTTCTCCACCAAGCTGCCTGTCATGGTTTTTTCTCCCACTAACAATTTCTAACACCAATACTCCGTAACTGAAAACATCTGTCTTCACAGATAGATATCCACGCAATGCATATTCAGGAGCCATGTAACCACTGCATCAACAAATATATAAATGGTAAGGATGCCTAAATCAAAATAACACAGCAAGGGAAGTGAAGGAACTACTCACTGTGTACCAGATATCCTAAATGTCTGCACATGAGTGTCCTCCCCAGGAAATAGCCTTGCCAAGCCAAAGTCTGAAATTTTTGGATTTAATTTCTCATCTAGCAATATATTACTAGCTTTGATGTCTCTATGAATGATTCTTTCTGGGGCTTCTTCATGTAGGTAGAGAAGTCCTCTAGCCACACCTGTAACTATTTTAAATCGTGTTGTCCAGTCCAAAGACGAAGATTTGTTTTTGTCTGAAAATTTTTAAAACTGTTACCCACTTTGTGCACAAACAGCCAGAAAAGGGGATAAAAAATCATGCATATCTTTGTCTGTGTCTAGGAGAACGAGATCTCATTACCAAAGAGAAAGTGGTCAAGGCTTTTGTTTGGCAGATACTCATAAACAAGCATCTTCTCAGGTCCTTCTGCACAACACCCCAATAATGTAACCAAATTCTTGTGCTGAATTTTTAGTAACAGCTTGACCTCATTGATAAATTCTCTAATTCCTTGTCTTGATTCTAGTGACAGCTTTTTAATTGCTACTTCTTGACCATTTGGCATCAACCCCTGCAGAAAGCAGGCATAAGTTAAATACAATTTTGGTCGAAGACAGGGAAGGCACCTCCCCCTCCCCCCTTTTTTTCCCCCACAACACACACACACACCCAACACTTTTGTGAGGTCAAAAGTAGAAATAAATTCATGTTTCAGAAATTAAATAAACCTCCCTTTCTATAACAAAGTAAACATGTGAACATTTTTCTCAATTTGACCTGGGAAAACATAGAACAGGTGCTCTACTTTTCTTATCCCTGAATCTCTTTGTTGCCACAAAGTTACAGTAGCTGAAACATTCAATAATTTGCTAAAATTTCTATGCTTTGCATGGGATTCACAAATGCCAAAAATCTTTCTCATCCCCCAAGATATTGTGGGTCTCCGAGGCATTAGAAGCTCATCATAGTACTGCCATAATTCTGGATTCCTTTACTGGACTATGTAGTAGATCACTGGATCAATAGGATTGAACTGATTTTAAATACCTTCTACTCCCTCCCTCTGCCTCTCCCTCAAAGTTCGACAGAGATTAAAAAGATCAAAACTGTAACTAATTCGAGGATATTACAAAGCACTCACTATGAACCAGAAAAAGGCAACTTCTGAAATAGGCCCTATGAGCAAAAAAATTGACACCAAAGAACGCCATAATTGTCAAACCAAACCAATACTAGATACGAACAAACAAGAATTAAAGCAAAAGAAGAAATATTTTTTTTTTGGGTTGGGTTCCAGAGTTGACCCTCTGCGGACTTTAAATTTTCAGAATACCTTATAGACAGGACCAAACCCTCCATGACCCAACTGGTTCAACTCCGAGAAGAAATTGGTGGCGAGTTGCAGACTATGGAGGTCAAAGAAGAGGTCCCAAGAGTCGGGGCCATCATTAGGTTCCTGGGCAGCTTTGGAGGCAGAGGCTGTGGTGGCCTTGAGCCGTTTCCGCAAGCAGGAGCATAAGCTCGACAGAAACCTCATGGACGGCGTCGTCAAAGAGACAAAGCCGTCCGTTCCGAGGGCACAGCAATGTAGATCGGAGATGATTATTATAGCTTCTCTGAGAAGCTATGCGATGTATCTTGGTGCTTCTGCGTAGTTGACAACGGAACGTTTATGATTTATGACCTTCCCTACCTGTTCCTTTCATTGGATTGGAACCTCTCTGAGCGACTCAGTCTCTGAGTCTCAGTCCAACTCATCAGCTGTCGTCGCCGGTTTTCTTCTTTTTCCATCATTTTTTAATTCTCCAGTTAAACTTCATCATAAAGTGAGTTTAGAGGACTTTGGACACAAATATTATAGTGTATAAAATTAATTATTTAAATGGAATATTTTTAAAAATATTTATATAAATATTATATTTTTAAAAAATTCAAAAAAAATAAAAAAATAATCAATATTAGTGAGCCTTATAAAACACGCCGTGGGTCAGTCGGCGTGTTTTCACTAGACATGTCACAGCTAGTGTTCTCTCTCAAATTGGTTTACGTTCTTTTGTTTAAAACTTTGAGCTTTTGACCTTTGGAAACAAAAAGAAAAAGGGAGGAAAGAGAAAAAGAAAAGAGAGAGAGAGGAAGGGGGTGTGTGACTGGAAAGAGAAATTAAAAGGAGAGAAGGACGGGTTGAGAGGAAAGAGAAAAAGAAAGGAGAGAGGAAGGACACGTCCTGAGCCGTGACATGTCTAGTAAAAACATGCCGATTGACTCACGACGTGTCTTATAAGGCTCATCTATACTGATTGTCTTTTTTAAAATTTTTTTTAAAAATATAATATTTATGTAAATATTTTTAAAAGTGTTACATTTTAATAATTAATTTTGTATACTGTAATATTTAGCCGAGTTTAGAGTTAGACTCTTAAAATTTATGAAATTCATTTTATTTGTTAGTGAATTCTATCATTAATTATATTTATATTTGAATCATATTAATTAAAAAACTTATTCAATATAAACAAATGTTTTGTATTATAATTTCATGATTAGTAATTTTTATTAAATTTATATAATTTATTTATGATAAAGTATGTTTAATATAATATTTTTATATAGAGTTAACAAATTTTAAGTGAGAATATAAAATGATAAAAATTTGATATTTTAAAAAAATTCTTAAAATAATTATACTGTGTCAACTGGTGTATATTAATATTTACACTTTATAGTTTGTCTCAAACACTACAACTTTTGCAATTTAAATAACTTTCTTTTAGAGTTGCTTAATGCTTTTTTATCCGATGCTTGATACATTGTTTTTGTACAGGTCTTAAGTGTTTTTCTTTATTGAAACTCTTTAATTTTTATGGAGGCCGTAACCAAACTGATAATGTACTTTTTATAAAGTCAAAAAAGATTAAGACATTTTACAACTTTTTGGTATTAGTTAAAGACGTTTGAAAATTTCACTAGTACGTGGAAATGACCCGTCAACTGCGTAATAGTTTTGGTTTTGGGTATTCCATGTATAGGGTATTGGAAATTTTACAATTATTATAAAATGTTCTCGCAACACTGATAGTTATAAGTTTTGTGTGAAAAATATTTTAAGATTTTTATTTTGTCAATAAAAAGTCTTAAACACAAGTCAATTCTCTTGTAAAAACGAAGGCACTCTCTATCATTACAACATTAGATAGAATTCCCAATATCATAAACCAGGCAATCATATAAGACATGCACAAAGTAGAAAATCTTACTCTTCTAGCTCACCACCAAATTGAGCAACAGTTTCCTTGGATTGGTTTGCAAAAAATCTTAATCACCTTTGCATCAGCTTGCACTGCACATGAAAATACCAGTAATTTCACTATCATATTAGTCCAATGGTCCAGCCCGTAACTAGAAGATAGGTTGGGCTAGGCTTTAAAATGTTGGTCTGATAAAATGAGCCTATTTGGCCCAACCCAAATGGGCTCACATGCCATCGAGATCATTTTCTTTTTTCTAAAAAAAGAAGACTTGGTATTTAAAAAATGTTATACTCTTCTATAAAAAATATTTCAAATATAGAGAGATGCAACCAAATAACATATTTTTTCTCTTTTCCCTCTAAATAAAAAGAAATATTATTAAAAAGAGGAGAGAATAAGATATCCTCCTTTTGTACTATCATAGAAGTCTTTCTACTAAGCTATTTTTTTTTTTTTTAAAAATTGTTTCTATAGATTTCCTTCAAAATTTAAATTAAATTGAAAAAGAGTTGTAAGCCTAATTGTAGTATTTCACAATTTTTTCTTTTTAAAAAAATGTACATATACACATAGGGCTAGTTGGCACGTTAGCCTATATAAGGGTGGGATGGGCCACTTTCGTGCCGTGGTATAACCAAAAAAAATTTACTTCACTAACTAGTGTTCCTTTGCTACAAAATTTATGTTTTAAAAAGGAAAAGTTATGGCTTTTTCCACGTCATAAGCAAATAGCAATCCTCATTGTCATTGACGGTGAAGGAGGAGTTCACCAAACAACTTCAAAAATCAAAAAGAGAGAAAAAATGGTGATATTGCGACATGCGAGCGGCCAAACATACCCCTGAATGAGTCCGTGCTGCCATATTTGCCCTCGCGAGAAAGCAAGAATGACATGCCCTTTCCATGGTATCCATCTTCTCCTCTGATCTTAGCCGAAGCCGCCATTGACGATGAATCTGAGTTTGCTCAACAAGAGCTAGGTTCACAGCCTCGATATTCCCGACTCCAGAAGATGTTGTTTGTCTAGAAAGAAGAAGGGAAAACAAATATTCTGAAAAAGATGAGGTCTTCTTCTGACACAATCAACATCGCTGCCAGTGCCCAGAGACTTGACGTTGATCATAGGATTTCTCTTCGCTTCTACTATAGGATCGCTGATAATATCCTCAAACAGGTCTTTCCCCTCTATTTGACTCCATGATTATGCTGTTGGGACTTATCGTTTGCACTATTTTGTTATAATCCTATCTGGACTCTCTCAGCATAAATTTGAGAGCTTAATCAGTGAATATAAAAGAATTTGGGTACTTGGGGTTGTGAATTGCTGGATATGAAATTCAACGTGTTGATAAAAATTGTTGCTTGAACTGGTTTACTTTTCTGTAGTGAAATATAAGGGAACCCTTGAAGGGAGATAAGGTATAACTTAGATGTAGATGGATATAAACTAGTTGGTAGCTTGTAAACTGGTGTCAGTTGCCTGAGATTTGTGCCCCCTGTTGATTGCAGTTATTGGTTCAATTTATAGTAATAGAAATACCATGCGACCTTACTACCTGAGTATTTGAGTTATTGCGGGTCTTTTCATTTTTAATAAATGGTTATTTGCTTATTTGGGAGTTTGTAAGATCCCAAAGATATTATCAAGCATATGTATAACTAGAAGGGGGAGACAGAGAGAGAGAATTTATTGATATATTACAGTGTTTAATAGCATGTTGTCGCATTTGTTTTAATTTTCATGTTTTTATGCCATCAGATTTGCCTTTCCTTACATTCATGTTATGTTTTGTCTAATAATGTGAATAATGATTCTTTTTCTTAACATTTTTTTCATTTCACTCATAGTTACTCGTAATGGTATTTATATTTGCTGCTCCTAAATTTATTGTTTTCCTTTAATTTCTCTTGATATATTGAAAAATTAAATATTATAATAATTTCTTCCTTTTTAAATAACTCTTGCTCCGCATGGCCTTTCATCTTCAAATTTGGTTTTAACATTGCAGGCTGATATCTTTCGGGCAGAGAAGAATATTATAGATTTATATGTCCTGCTCCTAAGATTTTCTAGGTAACAGAAGGTGGTGGATATCATTATTTGACTCATATATGACTTGTACTTTTGTCATATGACTGCATTAAGGCTCTTTGCTCTTCTTTGGTTTTAGTTTGGTGTCTGAGACAATACCATACCATCGAGAATATAAAGCATCTCCACAAAGTAAGAAAGTTTCTTTGAAAAAGGTTAGCTTTTTATTTCTCTTCTTCAAATGAAATTGTTGGGACATATTCTGGGATATATCTTGATTTTCAAGTTCTCGCTCTAGAAATTGTTGAATTCCTTGAATGAACTGGAGGAGTTGAAACCACTGGTGCAACTGAAGAACAATGAACTTAACAGCAGGCAAGCATACCCGAAAAATGGATGGGGAAAATTTCATTCAAATAACTCAGTAGAATTTGTTCCAGTGAAAAAGAAAACTTTGACTAGTGTTGGTGAAATGAAGGTAAAATATCATTCGAATAATGTTTCTTGTATCTCACCTTTTGCTTTTGCTTGTTTGTTTGTTTATCATTTTTCTAGTCATTTTAGAGCACAACCTTAATTATGAATGAGAATCTACTTTGACGCTTGTAGCCCAGCAGTGATAAATTTTGGTTACAGTTACATCAATTCTTTTGGTTGTATGCATCTTTCTATTCTTATACTCCCTTTCAAAAGTTGTTTTGCTTCCATATGCTATTGTATATCTGAACAGGCACTGAGACCAACTACTGGAAATAGCATTGCTTATCAAGGATCAAGGGGTCAGCAGTTTAATCATGCCAGGCCAGTGGAAGAGTATATCCAAAGACTGTAAGTATTATTGTGTTCGTCCCCTAATGTTTTATGTGCTTCTATGGGTCCTGAACAAAGTAGGAGTGCAGGTAGGGAAAAACGAGCAATGTTGAAGGGTTTCATTGGGAAGATTGTCCATTTTCAGTTTCCTTACATGTCCTTGACCAATCTTAAATTTTTTGCTTTCTTTTGTAGATCTCTAACTCTCCCCCGTCCAAGGGATGAAACTCTCTCAAGACATTCTATTCTAGGCCCCAATGGGCTTAAAGGGCAATGGCAGCCACCTATAAGTGATAAAGGGGTATGTCAGTATTTTGCTGTATCTTTTCATTCTATTCAAAGATCATCCTGACTTTTCTCTCATGATGTAGGTCAGGTATCCAACCAACATAGATCTGTCTCCAGTTGAAATACCAAGGTTGTGATCTATTATACGTTTCTCTAGAACATTTTTTTATCATTGGTCTTCTAGTTAATTGAATAGAAGTGATGTTGAGAACCTGCAATCAATCTGATTAATGGAGCATCATTTAAAAGATAACTCCGCCTATCCCCCCCACCAACCCACCAAAAATAAAAAAGGAAGAAGAAGCTTAAGCTTTATGTAATTCACAGGAAGGAGGTTGATATTTTGAAGTTTGTAGCCCATGCTGCATCTGTAAGCTGGTATTCTATTTATTTTTTATATAATAATAATAACTAAAACTGGTTTATTGTTCTTTCTGAACAAACAGATTGCAGCAATCCTTGGAAAATGGGTCTCTGGACAAAAAAGATGATAGCATCTCGGGAAAAACTAGATCAGATTTAGAATCAATTCTTATCCAGAGTGAGGATTGCCAGCCTAAATCAGTTCTTACCCAGAGTGAGGATTGCTGGGCCCAGAATGCTGAGGAACCTGGTTCTCTTATTTCTTTTGAAACAGCAGAAGTCCCTGCACCCACAGATATCATCAGACAGCCTTCTCCTCCCCCTGTACTTGCTGAAGTACAAGATTTGGTCCCTGCAGTATCACCTCATGTTACGGAGGCAGAATGTAAAACAGAGACTCTCTCATCAGATAGTTTCGTTCGTGGGGAGGCTCCCCTGCAACTTCACATTGTGAGAGTCATAATTTTTTCTTATTAATCTTTGATGTATTGTTCTTTTGGGTTAATGTTTCTGGAGAGGCATAGCTAAGATCTTTATGAGTATTTAGTTTATTAGCCCATATTTAATATATGTAAAATATTAACCATGAACAAAAGTATATATTCCTTCCTATCCTAACAATTGTTTCTATTTGCAGTCAACTTCTATGATGGAGAGTTTTATGAAGCTCGCCAAGTTGAATACTAACAAAAATCTAGAGACATGTGGTGTCCTTGCGGGTTCGCTTGTAAGTTCTGATCACATCTTTTTGCTTAAAACATGCATGGATAGATATTAGCGGGCCTGAGACCCCAAGATTTAATCCTGAGATGACTTTCTTAGAAACAAAAAAATAACTCAGTGATCTCCCCTTCCCCTAAAAAATATGTTTGAAAGAAACTGTTTCATATGTTCCACTTTCATGGATCTGCCCCTCATAGTTTTTTGGGTAAATATGGAACTGTGTTTCATATTACTGCCATAACAACCTGATTTCTTTTTCATTCTGGCTTTTTTTTATGATGATCTCTGTGCATGTGCTTGTTAGATTTTTGGTATTTCAATATATTAGGTTGTAAAGTTTTCATTAATGTACTTGGGCTCCCCTAACCTTCAGTCCTGGATCTGTAATCTGTTCCCATAGCTTCAATACGAAAGCTCAGTTGTTAGATAGTAATTCTTATTTTACAAATACTCTTCATCTGCAGAAAAACAGAAAATTTTATATTACAGCTCTAATCATTCCAAAGCAGGAGTCAACATCAGATTCTGTATGAATTCTTTCATTATAAACCTTCTGGATAGTTCGAATTACTTTCATTTATTCTATAATGTTGCATCTATTGTATTTCCTGGGCAGTGCCAGACCACAAACGAAGAGGAAATATTTGAAGTGCAGGATAAACTATCTCTTTTCCCCCTTGGCTGGATCCATGTGAGTTTTGGTTTTCTATTATGTGATCACTGGTCATAGCTTGTTCTTGAACCTTTTGATTATAATTTGTCAAGATGGATCATCCATCGTTTTCATCTAAATTATCACTTAGGCACAAATTTATTCTGATTGTTGCCAGCTGAGACTATTTCTTCAAGTAGCTGATTCTCTAGTCACTTGAATTTGTCTACTACAAGTTCACTTAGCCACAGATTTCCTAGTATCATGACACAGGAACTAGAAAGTAATTGGAACGTGCTGGCATTTTGATTAGAGAGAGAGCTCATAAGAATTCAGGAAGAGTGCATTAGAATCTAAGAAACTTTCTTACCATGCAAAGCCTTCCCATAGTCATACTTCTACCTTAACTTTTTGCCATACGGAGAAATAGACTCCTGATGAAGTTAAAATCAAGAATGTGCTATGTTCCCAAGTTAGCCGAGAAAACACTCTAGGCTTGCTGAGGGGAGGAAATTACAAAATTACTATATAAGCACTTTGTCCCCCTGCATGCTTGGTTAAGAAAGTGAAAAAGAAAAAAAAACCAGAGTTTGTTGAACTATAAAAACCTACGAGTAATTATTGCAGGTCTATAATTCTTAATCTAGTGACTAATAGGTGTTTGGGGGTGGGGGCGCGGGAAGGAAAACAAAACAAAACCCTCGTATGACTTACCCCAACAACCTATCCTCAAATGGATGTGGCATGCTAGCTGAACTGGCAGTTGTGTAGCTTGGAGGGCTATTCCTGCTTATCCTATGTAGATCATTTTGCTTGAGAGGAAGAGCAGGAAAATTTCAGATGAGGGATGCAGGGACTTGTTCATAGATTTCATTGAGGTCTTGACTAGTTGACTTTCAGGACTTCCTGATTCCCATCCCCTCTTCCCCAATCTAAACTGACATATTTATATATCACTATGATTGCACCTCCTCTATCTTGGTGGCTTAGAAATGATTGTTTACTACTTATATAAATATTTCTTCAAGTGCCAATTCCCAAATTACATTTTTCATGGAAAAGCTGGACCTGCTATGAACATTTGTGTTTGGAAGGAATAGAGTAGGGTTGTGAAGAGAGTTTTTTGTTTTTTTAGTATATATATTTTATCTCCTTGCTCCCAAAAAATTAAAAAAGAAGGAAAAAAGATAGAGTCATGGAGAATGAGCTTTCTCATCATCTTGTCATGTGACTGTAGTTTCACTAGGCTTATTGTGAAGTGTGATCTTATTCTAATTTTCCAAACTCTACTGTACTAATATTCCAATCTTGTAAACGCTGATGTTGATTATGTTAAAATTTTGAATTGCCAGACACATCCTACACAATCTTGTTTCATGTCATCAATTGATCTGCATACCCATTACTCATATCAGGTGCGTTCATGAAGTTCTTTAAATTTCAGTTGAGATCATTAAATTATTGATGTTTTCTGCTAGTCTTCGGAGGTGATTTGTGCTTTGTGAAACGAGGAAATGGTAGTAGAGAGAAGAACTAGTAATGATTGAATATGTTACTTGACCCAACTTCATTCCTTTATTATATGGAATTAATCATGAAGTGGTCACCATAAGTTCATTTTCTGGATCTTTAATTACCAAACATATATTTCAGATTATAATTCATAAGAAATATATAAATTACTTTATACTTTTCTCTACATCTTATGGAAATGCTTCCCTCTTCAGATTATGCTGCCAGAAGCTGTTGCAATAGTCATGGCCCCAAGAGATAGTTCGAGGTAAGAACAGATCTCATAGAATTATCTATTCTTCTTACCACACTTAAAAGGATTATGTTCAGAATATTCTCTGATTTACTTATACAAAAGGTACTGAATTTAGGTGCTGAAAGATTATGGATTTTGAAATAATTTTGTCTATCTACATGTGCAGAAACCATGGCATTTTTCGGTTGACGGCCCCTGGTGGCATGTCGGTGATTAGACAATGCCAGCAACGTGGCTTCCATCCACATAGTCAGCCTCCAGATGGTGGTCCCATTTACAAGACGTGTACAGATGTTTACATGAACCCAGATTTAAAATTTGATGTCATTGATCTTCGATGACTAGAGTTTGCTATAAATTTAGATGGATAACGATCTAGTGATCAGATTGTTGATATGCCATGCGTTCTATGATTTGTAGGTTTTGCCATTAAATCAGCCATCATAATTTATGGATGGCTGTGCTTGTAAAAAGAAGAGATGATGTCCGTTCGCTGTTTATTTTTGGCTTTTACTTATTCTAATAAGTTGTAACTACTCAACTCACCATTGGAATTGTATTTACTCTGTTACCAGTATACTCAATTTTCTGTGATGGCATTTATGGTTACTACCTTGTTTCACGTTACTTGTTGAGATCAATTTCAAAGCTGTCTCAGTCATTGCACTTCTATATACTGATTCTTTTTTAATGATCATTATTTGTCCTGGACGGAGTACAATACAAGGAGTTCTCCAATAAATGTTACACTGTATAAATCCCTTCTCTATGCCCTAGTAGTAGTGGGTGGTGATTTTTTTCAAGGGTGTAGTTGTAGACCCAACGACTTTTTACATGCTTCGTCAGCCATTTACCTGGATATTGTCCCATAGAATACAAGGACAGAGACAAAGAGGAAAGGAGGAGTAATTTCAGTTGAAATTTAAGGGAAGTTGAAGTAACTTTTATATATATATACACAATCAAACAAGCTAGTACTTTTGTTCAAATTTGTCCACATATAAATTTGAATGTATATAGCTTGTGTGTATGGATAGTATACAGTACTATATAGCCAGTGATGGAGATGTTTACATTTATCAATACAAAGTGGTAGTATTATTTGATGGCTGATGTATTGAGAATAATCAAACTAAGGTTCATATAATAATGGTGGCATTATTAATAAGGAAATGATAATGACCAAATTGGTGATGTTCATTTGGATGGTGAAGATGGATTGACAACAAAAACTGAAAAAAAATCGAGCTAGTTGAGATAGTATGTATGCAGTGGTCATTGTTAATTTAGTTACATTGAACAAGATGTAAGTCTTTCAATCTCATTGTTTTTCTCTGTTTTATTATTGGGACTTCTATGGATTATGAAGCATTACTAGTGTTGCGAAGTGCACCTAAAAGAATGTTAGCTCTTGATATTTTCATTTTTCATGACTGAAAGAAACTACCAGCAGATAAAACTCATAGAACTGCAAAGATATTTTCAATGAAGGAGCACTCTTCATTCCCTCTATGTAGTTGCTTTCCTCCATTGAAAAGCTACTTCTTCACACAAGAACAAAGCATCTAAACGGGCACCACCACCTATATAATTGAACCATTCTACAAGAATAATCAATTTGCTGTAGTCATGATGTACTTCTTCTATTTGGGTCCACTAAAGCGACAACAACCAAATCTACACCATTTATCAATTGTACTGTAGATAGGACTCATTCAAAAGTACATGACATATTATCAGGATCTTAAAGATTATGGTTTTTTGCTTACATCTTTTCTTGCACCAAGGAACGATTCTGGTGATACCAATTCTGGGTAGAAAGATGCTTTGTGGGGTCCTTCAAATAGTGGATGATGAGTGGGGTCCCATGTTGTGGCTAGTATTGAGCATAGCTAGCAAGGACTTTTTTGTCATCAAGGTTCTGGGTTTAGTCATTCTTCCACGTTGAGGGATTGCTCACATGGGAAGTTGTCAAAAATGGGTTATCTGTCTTGGTGAAAGAAGCAACAGTACTTATCTTTAGGGGTCCATTCTAATAGGGCATCCCCACTCCCCATGCCATAGAGTTTGCCCATCAAGGCACCAACGTATGCTTAGTGATTCCTCTCAAGGTCCTAATGTTTTTTATTGATGCAATTTTTTTTAACATAACAATGCTATTTATATATTAATCATTTTTCTCTTTACCTCATCTTTTAACCTCAATTTGCCACCATAATAGAAGGAAAGTTTCCATCTTTCCAATCACATCACCCTTTTAGTCTTTAGAGTAAAGAATTAAAAAGTCAACATTAACCTTCAGGCGTAGTGTTGAAGAAAATGTAAGAGAGAACGATCCATGAAGTATATAATTCATACTTCTAATACATAATTTGACCAACTAATATTACCTTCTACAATTTATTATTCCTGAGTTGACACTGATTTTTCAGTTTCTTTATTTTTTTTTAAAAAAAAAGAAAAAAGAAAAGTATACTTCTATGTGATGACATCTTTTGGATATATAGGAAGAGCCGTAAGAGCATAGACGTATTTATTTTATATGCTTAGAAAATAGAAAGATGTACTTCATTGCCTTGTATTTTTATTGTAAAATGTAATATATTATGAGTTCTACTAATGATATTGTAGCACCATTACCATTGTGCTAGTTTGAATATGTAAGATTGGATTGGCAGGTAGGATGTTCTTTCATGTCATCTAAACCAGCATTTAGGAAGCTAACGATTGAAGATCTAGCTTTGAAAATTTTGAACATTTCCTTTGATTTGTTATTTGACTATGCTTCAAGAAATCATGCAGATTTTCCCACTCTTTCTGAGACAATGATATACTCATTATTGTCTCAAACAAAGAAAGTGATAGAAAGCTAAGAGGTAAGAATAAGTTGTATGGGAGTTGCTCATCAAGTTTAAGATACATAAAAAATAGGCTTCTTGTCAATTCATTGAAATGACAGGAATACTATAATTCCTTGTAAACTACAGATCACCTTACCATATATATCTTAAGCATAATTCTAAGGGCAGATTAACCCACAAAAAACTACACTTTGGTAAGTTATGTTATAAAATATGATCATTCAGTTCAATGAATTCTATTATATAGAATATTATTGTAGATAAATGAAAACTATTTTTGTCAATATAACCCTAAGAGACATCCCTATATATATTCATCCTGGAAACAAGGCACAGAAGATGATGAGGGATATAATTGAACAATTGGAGCTAATATCACCTAATTGATTTTTTAATTCGAAATTGTGATTGCTTAAATTAGAGATGAGACAATGTACCTCTACCTTACAAGCCACAAATATCTATTTATAGTTGTAAGATTGGGAAAAGAACAAATGGCTTCATGACATCAGTGGTTAGGATGAGAAGGCTAAAGTCTATATCTTACAGAACAAGTCTTCCTGGCTGGTTATTTTTTAGACGAAGGCTCCAAATGTTATTCCTTCAATTCAGCAGAATTAGATTGTGGTTGCAGTCACATTCCTCTAATCAAGCAACACCTTTTACTGACTTTTGCAGTGAACAGTACACCATTTATTAACAATTTTCGAACTTGTCACAAAACATTTCTTTTCTTTGTGTCTTATGCTTTGTCTTCATCCTTTGTTTCTTTCTCCCCAACAATAATAGACAAAATTCCTCCTCCTTTTTTCGGAGACGAACATGCAATTTTCTTTGTTCTTCGATTTTCCATAGAATCTCTCAAGTACTTGAAACTTGAATAAAAGGGTAAACCTGCTCTTCTTTCTGTGCTCTGTATATCAAAGCCTCATAATTTTCTCAATGTCTTTTTCTGTCTTTTTGACTTCCAAATCAAAAGCAACTCTATATTTTCAAGCCTTTGCTCTTTACATTTGAATTCTTTCCTTCCCTGCTCTTTTTTTCCCTCAACTACATCATCTTCAAATTCCCCTTGGTGTCTTAAAATTCTGTTTTTTCTTTCCCACTTCACTTCCCTTTTTGTTCTGTGAAGGAAAGCCTGTGATTATGTGCTCTGAAACAAGTTCTCATCGTCTATCTTTCTCCCATGATCTTAGTGAACTAGAAGTTGTACCAATCACAGATGACGTTCGAAAAGACACATTGCTGCAGGGGTCAAATTCTGAGTTTGAGTTTAGCACTAGCAGTAGTGTCCTTGAGTTTGAATCATCTTCTGCAGATGAGCTTTTCTCTAATGGTGTGATCCTTCCAATTCAGATTCAAGAGAGAAGCATTACTCGAAAACATACGCGTTATGGGGAATCTCCTTATACTAAGCTTCCTCCTCGTCCATGTCCCTCTAGTGTTGAAAAAACGAAGCAAGAGAGAATTAGAGAAGTCCTGGACATGAATTCAGATTATGAGAAGAAACCTCAGTCCAAGTCTTTCTGGGGATTCAGCAGAAGTAAAAGTCTCAACTGTGATAGAAAGAAAAGCTTGATCTGCTCCTTACCTCTTTTGTCAAGGAGCAATTCTACTGGTTCAGAGACAAATCCAAAGAGAGCAAGCTCAAAGGACGCCCACAAGCACAAGCAACCATCATCATCATCTTTATCTTCTACCTTAAATTTCTATCCTCTGCCAAAATCTCATTCAGGTAAGAGCTATGGAGGATCTTATGGCAATGGTGTTAGGATTAGTCCTGTTTTAAATGTACCAACTGCAAATCTCTTCGGGTTGGGTTCGTTTTTACGCGTTGGGAAGACTAAGAAGAGCAAGAACTGATTTATTCATATGCTATCTTGGATCAAATAATCTGGGTTTTTGTTCTGATCAGACAAGAAAAGGAGAGGTAACAGTGGATAATTGGCAAGGCATCAGTGGGGTTAATCATGCTATACCTAGACAATGATTAAAAGAAGAAAATAGATAATAGATCCAATTAAATGGTTATTCAGATAAGAGTGTCATAAGCTTGGGAAACAAAACAGCAGGAACCATGTTTAATGCTTTGTCCCATTTTGTTCTCTTCTTTGATTCTTCTTAAAAGTGGAAGCTTGTGTCTTTTGGTGATTGTTTTGATTAGCACTGGTTTGTTTATGAGAAATGCCCCTTTTCGTTCAACTAACATTTTGTCTTTTAATTGTAAGATTATGACATGAAATATAGGTGGCAGTTTCATGAGGGTGGTTTGGGCCGTGCTCACCTAATCATGGACTATCACATGGTTTATCTAATGGCATAGGTTTGCAATTGATGCTCTTTTATTACATTAACTGATGACTTTCCAATTGTATCAACTTCCACCAAGTTGTTTAGGACATGGCTTGAGATTCTAACCAATCTCAACATGGACTGTCCCAAATAGCCCACAAAGTTGTTACCCCAATAAAATTGAAGAAAACAATGAAGAGGTCAATTGGGTGCCCATTACTTACCATTATTTCTAGCTGTTTTGAGCCAATCTTCTTTTACATTAGCATTTTGAAGGTAATGGTTTTGACTTCCTATTTGATCATATTAGTGTACTTGCATTGTTGATGATAGCTCCCTATGGGGTCTACATGTTCATTACATGGCTATAGTGTGAGTCTAAGGTTGGAGAAAAAGATGCAATTAATGTGGCAAGGGAATTCAAACCATCTCTGGTTATCCTCGATTCTAGCAGTTGATGGGCACAAAGGAACACGAAATTGGGACTTCGAAAAAATCAGCAAGATTGCACAAAAACACATGGAAAGAATGGCACAAAATTTTGGGACATTTGAATTTACCAATGCTCAAAAAACATGGAAAGATGAAGTAATGATCATGGTCTCTTCTTTTATTGGTTTTGCTAAACCAGGAAAGGTATGTTTGCGCTTCAACATAATTGAAAAGAAAATGTATGAAAGCTGATTGTAAATCTCTAGGATCCAATCCTATTCGATGAAGTACAAGGACTAACTAAGAAGGAAGCCCCTCCTCTGATTAAATGTGTTTTAATCTCTCTTTTTTTTTTTTCTCTATGTACGTGGTAAGATATGATTTATTGTATTGTATGTGTAAAACTATTTTATACACATAACCACACACAATACAACTCAAAAAAAAAAAATAAGAATTAATTTATCTATGCTGGGCTTAGCAAATTCATGGAATTTCATCTAAATTTGAGACAAGAAGAAGAGAAGCACATGTAATAGCAATAATTGAGCCAACATTCATCATTGAAATAAAAATTAGGTGTTTGCTAAGCTACATTTGGTACTTCTAAGGGTAGTATCACTTCCCACCTAATTGGATAAGTTTCAATGGGACCCACAAGTGATTTTAGTGTCGTTGCAAAAATCTCATAAAAATAGGTTACCTATTATGTGATAGAATACATAATTATTTATAAAACACAAGAATGACACGATATAAAAAATCATACTAAACTTTTTTTTGGCAAAAGTTAAATTTTTTGTTTGACACGTTTTCCTATATCGTGTCATTTTTGTATTTTATAAAGAAGTCACATATTGTTTGACTCAATTTTGCAAAATCTTCGCAATGACACCTTTAGGTCCTACAAAAAATATCACAATCAAGGGGTGGGTAGCGCTACACCCGCTCTTAGTAAACACCTAAGAATTAATTGGTTCATATCCTAATCCTATCCAGTGTGGGGGCAATTGCACCCACAAGGTAATTTTTTTTTAATTAATATATGTGATACTTTTTTTTCGCCCCCATGAAAATTTGAAAGTTGCTCCCACATGGGCCAAATCCCCACCACCCCTTTTGTAATATCCCATTTTTTGCTTAGTGAATTACTTCTCATTTCTCACATGTGGTGTAGGTTTCACATTGAAACCGAGCCACATTATATCTTGTATATTTCATATTGTTGTTTTATCGCTTATACATATTTATAATATTTTTTTTATAAAAATATTTATAGTTTATTTCTTTAAAATTTCTAAATCTGTCACTGAGCTTATACACTGATTTTTTTTTTTTTTATTAGAAGTGACTAATATGTTTAAAATAGAAAGTTTTAACCATATGTAGGCAGGATGACATTTTGTATTTAATTGGAGAATTGACGGAGAATCTTGATATTATTAATTACTCAAAGACTAATCATGGCCCAGATGTTTGAATATGTGCTCATTCGCTTATTCCAAATTACAACATTGGTGTTTTTATTGCTTCGGTTTGGCCACGTAGAAAAATTTTCAAACAAACAACCGAGAATAATAAGAAAAGCCCAACTAATCCAAGCTAAAATTATACTTGACTTTGGTTGTTCGAATTTATTAGTTTTTTTTTTTGCTACTAACATATTTAAATAGTTTTGTTTGATTTTGAACACTCCTATTCCGTAAATAGGAGTTGATACCGTGGTTGTGGCCCACTAAACCATGCATCCCATTCAGTTCCTCGTGTAATAAAGATTGGGCCGAAGAACCCAAAAACATAATGATTGGGCCAGAAAATAAAAGCCCATTTATCTTCTTTGAGGACTAGTTTGGTAACAATCTGAAAATCCTCAAGAGATTTGAGAATGTAGGCATCTTAGGCAACAGTTACGTCACTTAAATACATTGATTGCCAGATGATTCTTATTTGGAGCGCCACTAGTTTTATTTTTTGTCGACAAAACCTGTTTTGGCAAATTTAGCTCATGGCCAACCTCATACCTGAGAATCTCTGGCATGAAAGAATCCTTATCTATAGCTTCCACAAGAGTCAAGAACTCTCAGTAATAGCATTGCAACTAATTTTCTCTTGTTAACAATGTATCTAGACTATTAAATTGTCTATTCTCTCCTTTTCTTCCCCCCACTCCAGCTGATTTCACTCCTAAACCAAACACACTCTATTATGCTATGATTCTATCAGCCGTGTGTTTGCCGGAATCACCAAACTTAATTTTTCTCTTGTTAACAACAATCAACATAAGAATAACACAGTTGAATTTCAAAGTATTATCACAGCAACAAATATGCAACTGCAATTACCATACTGACATGAGCATCAAGAACTCGTAGCTGACTTTAAATCAGATCTGCTGATGTTCAAGAATTGCTGCCTATTTCTCATGCAATGATGCAACTTAATTTAAGAAGACCATCATACCTCATGCAAATGAGAGAAACGGTTACTTCCAATCTTTTTTGAGTTGTTGTCCAGCATTAGATGCAAAGAACATTTAAGAAATGCCCCAAAGACTAGAATAGAAGACAAAGCAAATATGCTCAAAAGACAGTTTCGAGGATTAAGTCATTGCAACAACTTCTATATATAATGGCAAAACATTCTCCACAGGAATTTTCTAAATGAACTTTGAATTTTACCTTTTGTTTTTTTGGGGCAATTGGGGCTGCCTCTCAAGGCAAAGACTCTCTTCATTCACCTCAATAATGGGCCAACTCATTGAAAGAGCCTAGTGATAGTTCAAGTTTGAAACTTTGAATCAATTCAAGCAAGACAAAATTTTATTGCTTTCCCAATTAGGGAAAGCCAACCACTGAAGCTGTACAACAAAAGTTTCTTTCCTTTCTACTCATTTGTTTCTCTATAGAGAAGCATTTGGTTGCAATATGGTTATAAACAAAAAACTCTGGTAAAACTTCTTTACTAGGTTATTTGTGTAGAACAGGCACAGTTGGAGAAGTTTCATGCATTGCATCATTACATATGTATCACTTTGAGATTAGTGCAACTGATGAACTGACCAGCAAATTCCTTTCTAAATTTTTTGAATACAAAAAGGAAGAGGATAACCTTACACTATACTTCTATATTCGCATTTTTAACAATATTAAATTTCATAGTCAATTTTATTAGCTAAACAAATCTATCTACACCAATCATTTCCTTTCCTTTTTCATAGTCCATTCAAATAAATTCTGATCTGAGATTACGTTTCAAAATTTTATGCTTATTTGACTTTATTACAGATTCACATAATTCCTGCAGAAAGAACAAACATAATTAAGTTCATCACAAAAATATTATTTGCAAAAAAAAAAAAGTATAAAAGTTTATTTCTGTCACATATGAACAATAACTTAATGCTTCACGATCTTTTGGAAGGCTTTAATACATCCAGTAAAAAGGGGCTGTTCTCTTTCTTGAATGAGTTCCAAAGATTTGAAGTAAATAAAAAAATGGATAGTTAAAAGTTAAAACTCAGTATATCCAGTACAACAGGATTCAACCAATTTGGTGGTAATTGAAGATTTACAAAGAAGCACAAAGAAAGTAATAATGTTAATCTATACTCTAGCATCTGCAAGCAACTAAATTCAGATAACAGAATGCCAGAATTTCATGTTTATTGAATTAAAATCTCTGATTTACATGGATGACTTGGTGATTACCATTATTTATGTCACAATGTCTAAGAAGTCAGCAAGCAAAATATTTGAGACTTCCAGAAACCAGTTTCATGCCATTTCAGCTCCTGCAGAATCGTTATCAGAAATTATAGTCATTGATCTCATTAAAATGAAAAACAGCAACACAAAGATGGATGGAGAAAACCCGAAAAGAGATCAAATTGATGGTCAAGTACTGCACTTTACCTCATTCAGGGACATCAGGGACTTTGTATGATTCTGGAGTGACCTCTGTCAGCCACAACCCTGGAAAAAGCGACTGCAAAATTGAACCAGGAAAGCAAAAGGAAGTATTTTAATACGTGAATTTAAGTTTGAGCAATGACCAAACGCAACGAAACTGGAGAAAACAACCATCTTGTTTGCTTGATGAGAAAACAGAGGAAAATTCAGACCAACAAAAAATTTCACTTTTTCAGTCTTCGCCATTGCCAACAAACAAATCATTTCAGAACTTATTTGAGCAAAGTTTCCACATTTTCCAGCTTGAGAGAACGTGGAAGGCATAAACTTTATTTGTTTTTCACATCTGACAGCACTGAAAACAAAATCAACAGAATCAAAATGAGATTTCACAGACTTACATCTAATTGCCTCTGCACAATCCTAGGCCTCTTCTTAGACCTTCTCGGAGGCCTCGTCCCAAGCAAAGCGAAGAAATCTTCTTCCACCTCCTCCTTCAATAGCGAAACAGAAAACTTGACTTTCTCATTCTTGTCCACGCTGACTGGTTTATGTTTCTCCTTGGTCACCACAGCTTCATCAACCTTCATCGGCGAAGAACCCGAATCAAACTTCCTCTCTTCCTCATTAGGGGCTTTACACGCAGCTCTTCTTGTCCTCAAATTCCAAGGCCTCGCATTGGCTGCCGCTTCGTCCTCGCCGCCTCCTTCTTCAAAAATCGAAACTTTGAGCTTCTTCGCCGCCACTCTGAGATCGATCATGAGCTTCTCACGAACCGCTTCGATGTTGTTCTCACTCTCCTTGTTCTGGGTATTGGATTTGCGTTTCGAATTGTGAAATGGGTTCGGCGTGGGAGACTCGGAAGCTCGATGATTGATTTGCTTCTGTTGAGATTGATCGAATTTCGATTGCAAACGCGAGGACCGGCGATCGAGTGAGGATGGTTCAGGGGCGTTGGGAGGGACTTTGACGCACCTGAGAAATCTTTGGTTGCCCCATTTCAAGCATGGCAAGGAGAAGTTGTGCAGTGGCTTTGATCTTTCAGGCCCCATAGCCATGAGCTTCTCACCAGTTTCTGTCTCCTACACTGTTCAACGAGACTATTTCCTTGTTCTGAAGCTGAACTCAGTTTATCTGCGTAAAGTTTTCGTTTTTCAGTCTCTTCTCTCTTTCTTTCAGAGCTCCTTGTGTGAAATAGATATTTTGAGGGAATTGAGAAATAGAATTGAACTCCAGAGAAAGGGGTATTCCCTCTTCGCTGCGGAAATCGCCGGTAGTCTATTTATACAATGAAGAAAGTATGAAACAATGAGAGAGACAAGGAGGGAGAGAGAAGCAGAGAGCGGTTTAACGTTCGGTTAGAGTTTGGGTAGCTGTCTTGGAGCAAATTGTTTGCTATTTCCAGAGACTTTTTTATTTTCCCTTTATCTTATTATTATTTTTATACTTCTTTATTTCTATGGACTTTTTTTCCAAACCATTTTTTATTACTTGTTATTTTTCAGAAACTCACTCTTTTTTTCGGCTACCAACACAAACCACTTAATTTGAAAGATTTGGATTTTTTTTAAAATAATATATATATTAATAAATTTTTTATGGTAATCTCATGGTTAAATAATATCCTGTGAACCCAAAATAAAAAAAGAAAAGAAATGAAAAATATATAAACGTTTTTAGTTTTCTTGGACCAAGTAATACCAAACGGCCGAAAGTAATATCATATTTGGGCCTCATACCGGCCCAAGTAGTACTGTAAGTGGCCGAGGATGATGAACCACCAAACCCAGTACAAAATTTTAAGTATAGGTGGAAAATGGGCCAATCCCGCCCATATTGGACTACGGGCCAAAATGACTCAATTTTATTCGGGCCAGTAAATTGTTGGCCCAGTTCAGCCCTATGCGAACAGTGGGCTTAAACGGATCGGTTCACTTTTTTTAAAAAAAAAAAATTTAATTATTTTTATTTGTAATTAGGCTAAAATATAACAAAGGTTTAATTTTTTTTTTAGTAATTTTAGTTAAACTACTAATGAATCTAATTAAAAAAAATAAAATATGTATAAAATAATAAATAAAATAAAAATAAAAAATCAAAGACGTATAAAAAAATGCATGTAAGTGTAAATTTAAAATAAAATATTTAAGTAACTAAAAAATTATAATAATATATACTTTAAAGTTAAAAAATACATACTAATATGATTTAGTAGTCTTTCTTAAAAAAAAAAAAAATGGGATAGCCTGGCCCGAACTCAAACGAGCCACGGGCCAAATTGATTCGGTTAGAACCCAACCTTACTTTTTTTTTCTGACTAAAACAGTGGGTTGGCCTATTTCCCCACCTCTAATTTTAAGTACTTCAATCTAAAAGAGATTATTTACAGCAAAAACTGAAGAGAAATAGCTTGAGCGAAAACTCTCACTAACATTTACAGTGAGATGGAGAAATGATTATTACACATTGTGTGAAGGAAAGTATGAAATTTGAGTTGTATAATTTTTTTAAAAATAAATCTAGTTGAAGTTTAGCTAATGAAATTTAATTTAAATACAAAATAATTTAAGTGTAAGTAATGTATAAATAACATTACTTGTGAGAATAAAATTTTAGGTGCTGCAACAAGGGATAAGGCCTTCCAATCACATTGATTACAGCTTAACTAACTTTTTAATAAAATAATCAAATTAAATATGATTGATAAAAAATATATATCTATTTAGTACTTTTTATATGACTATAGATTCTAATGCAAAATTTACAAGTCTCGAGAATAATATCATTCGGCCACAAGCCACTTAAATATCAACGTAAGAATTTTAGTTTGCTGCATATCAATTAACTATACTGTCAGAATATGTTAGCCATTATTACTTTTGAGAGAGTACCATACTATCATTCCCTTAGAATCCAAAAAAATCAATTATGTTTAATTGTGCACATATTCCTTTCTGTCAACTTCATCAAAACATGCAAGGCTCCGAAAAAATCTCTTTCGTGATGAGAAAGACTGTAAAAGTGATGAAATTTACGACCAACTATAAGAATAATTAACGAAGATACAACACATTTCAAGAATTAAGAAAACATATTAAAAGTATTACTTGGGCGAGAATATTGTCGGTGTCTGCATGATGTATTAGTGCCAATGCCAAACTAGTTTGTTTAGCAAGCAAGCAAACAAAACAAAACAAGAAAAGAAAAACAAAAGGAAGATGCCAAACTTGTTTTGAAGCCGATGATGCTACACCTAACAATATCCAACATTAAGCTGACCCGATATGGGCCATAATGAGCTCGGTAATCATCTAACTCTAGAAGGCAATTTGGAAAGAAATTCTCAGAGATATGATTAGAGGACACTTGAACTTTTTTTATGAGGGAGAGGGCACTTGAACTTGACAAGAAGCGAAAAAATAAAATAAATGGAGAGCCGCAAAAATATCCACTACCCAATTAAAAAGTGCAGAAGAAAGTTGGTCTGTACATGGCAGCTATAAATTGATTTGGTGCTTCTATCTCAGGCTCACGATAAGTCAACTCATAAGAGGCCTCTGTGGAAGTAACTCACTTCCTTACGTGTAAGATGAAATGATAACCAAGTTCCTAGTTGGGGGGAAAATTGAATTGGCTATACAAGTATTTACAAACTGTGTCTACCTCCCTGGCAAAGAACACACTAAGAACAGTGGGAATCTGTTGTCTCACCCTTGATAACCCGAGTATTATATGAGCCACAAAATCCACACTTGTGATATAACCAGTGGAAGCGTGAAGTGCCCTTCCGGTCACAGTCATTGCAAAGTATGTCCTGCATTACCATTACAAAAGTGATTAACTGACAAGAATGACAAATCACCATAAACTGGTTAGCTCAGTCTCTATAATACTTTCACTTATGTATTTCGTTGGAGACCTCTTTTGATACTGTGTGAATTTGAAATTGTATACCAAATATAAATTTACTGAAACAATATGTTTTCTTCAGTCATGAAATTGCAATGCATTTGAACTCAAAAGATACTGTTCATCATTCAACCTTGCACCAAAATCTTAATAATATCTGAAGAATAATGTGCACCAAAAAAATAAATACCTAGTATTCAACAAAGTATTTTGAACATGTAGATAAAGCCAACAAGTCATAACAAGTTATTTCAGATATGATCATCTTATTCATTTTATATTTCCTTATTATCAAATTTTCAAATTCTTTGCAGGCCAATTAAATGAGAGAAAACCCTCTTTCATAAAAACTACAATAGCTTTTGCATAGAAGAAAATTAAGAGAAATCTAACATTAAACAAACAAATATGAAAGAGATGAAAGACGTAGATACAAAGATACCTGATAACGGTCCCTGTACTCTTCAGGAAGCTCCTCAGCAGCCAACAGAGCATCAAGCATGCCAAAGTAAACCTGGGTAGGTAGGGAAACAACTAAGTATGGTGAGTTTTCATCCTTGACATCAATATTTTGTAAGGAAAAACTCCCATGCTGAACCCAATTACTTAACATCAACATTTTGTATGGGCATTGGGCAATTGAAAGGGTTTGGCCCTCCTCAAGTTTCCTCGGAGGCATGGCATCTTCTAATATTATTATAACTATCATTATCATTTTCTTATCTTAATTGCACACCAAAGTATCAGACTCCGACATATTTCCTTTCATTATATTTCTCTTTTGCATTCAATATATTTTCCATTTTTCTCCACCATCACCATTCTTAACTTCATACGCTTTTAATTTTCAGAAAAAATTCAAAGGATAAAATGCATAACCATAAAACAATTTTACAAAATTAGACTATAGGTAGTTAATACATAAAGAAGAAGTCTTCTTACCGCCATATCTCCCAATGACTTGCTGCAGATTGGGCATGTGTAGTGACTACAAGTGTATGCCTAACAAAGTATAACAAACTATAAGATTGAATTCAAAACCATTCTTCAAAACTAAAAGGAAGAAAAGATAAATCGCTCAAATGCAGATTTCTTTTTCTTGTTTTGAGAAGGGGTTGAGACCTAAAAAAGGTGAGATTATAGACCTGAAAACAAGCTGAATGCATATAATGGCCACAAGGTAGAGCTCTGACTGTTGCACTGGATGTGAACAGGAAGTCACAGCAAATTGGGCAGTTCATTTCTAAACCTTTCTCCAAGCACTTGTGTGATGTTGATTTTATTCCCAGGCAACAATTGCATTTCATGCAATGAAAATAATCAATCCCAAGTCCTCTCCCCACACGGCATAAATTGCAAAATGGGCAATGATATACATTTCTGGAAAGGAATGACACAAAGTTAAAAAGTTAAAAATTGAGAAACTAGAGTTAAAAAGTTAACAGACTATGTGCACAATCATATCATATCAAATAGACCAAATATATTTTTTATACTACCATTTTTTTCATAGATATAAATATGTGCATCTGTTTATATAAGCATCAAATAGCAGATTCATGCTTTTCAAAACTTATTTGGCATTTTCTTGTTCTCTTTTTCAAGAAAGAGGTGAATTTACACCTCAGAGAGTATTCCTTGAACCTTGCATTTGTTTCTAACGTTCATATTTACTCAATGTCTTATATGTTTTCTTTGAAACCTCTATAATGTTACTTCGTTTACAAAGTGACATTCTCCAATAGAATGGCGAATGCAATTAAATATGAAGCTCAAGGGACTTGCCTCAAGCATAGATCCCAAACATACACCCACTGCAACCAATGAAAAAGAGGGGCATATTCGGGCTCCAGGTTTATCTTCAGAAGATTTCTAGAAAAGTGATATCAGTCAAAAGAAAAAAATAAAAAAGAAAAGCTGAAGCCTGAAGGTCATGGGTCTTGTGCTATTTTGTGTGTGTGTGTGTGTGTGTTGGGGGGGGGGNGGGGGGGGGGATTAGTGTTTTAAAAATATTGCAAAAATAATGGCAGCTGAAGGTCAGTGGTCTTTTGCTATTAAAAGAATGTTACCAACAAAATACTGAAATTCTAGAACTAAAATAAAAGGGGAGGAGGGGATAGTGTTTTGAACTCAACTTACCTTTCATCGTCAAAAAATTTGCATATATTGCAATAATACTTTGCCATTGAAAGTCTGTTACATGAGGGTGTCATGCATTTAGGCCCAACTGGCTGTACAGTCAGACAGTGCATACACATCATTTCTGACGTTGCTTTTCTGCAATGATCAAACAGATAATTAGAGGTATAAACTAATATAAAGTATAAGAAATATCATCAGAAATTTACCTATCCATTGAGTGATCGCTCACATTGTCATGGCAAAATCTACAAGTAAACAACTTGCCACAACACGCAGCTCGAAGTTTACAGTTTCTCTTATAGTGCTCACAGCCAAATACTTGTTTCTCTGGGTCCCGAAATGATGGTGTACATCCTTCTACTTCTTCACCATTAGAAGATTCCCCAGCTATAGCTTTAGGTAACTTCTGCTGTGCAGCTATCCAGCGGCTACAATACATAAATAACTGATCAACAGTTGGAGCTTGAAGACAAGACAGTGAAGTACTATGAGACGAATGTGCAGTTAACACAGTCACAATTATATAACACAAGCGAATCATGGTTCAGGTACCAACCTAGTCATTAGATTCTGCACAAGATATGCCTTTCTCCTTGGATCAAGAGTTGAATCCCGATAAACCTTCCGGATCTCTGACTCAAGTTCATTCTGATTCATCCGGAATATGTCTTTCCAACCTGGCTTGAACATCTGATCATTCTGGTCCAAGCTTTCTTGATATTCAGCACCTAGTAAAGAACCATAACATTAAACTTTTAATTATCCATCCCACAATTTCCACAAAACATGAAAGACACTAAAGGCAAATTAGAAACCTCGTTGAGAAGCACCATGCTCTGATGTTTCTATCTGTGATGTAGATGCTGGACTCTCTTTCCAGCATTCATTAAGCCATTCATTGAACATAGTGTTCTTAGTTGCCTGCTTCCATGTGTCCATCATTTTGTTCTGTTCATCCTGAGTAAGTGCTGAAGTTACCCATGGTAACATTGATTGGAGAACTTCAGCACCTGTGGTTCCAATTATCCGGCCCACTATCTTATCTTGTTCTTCCACAGTGAAATGTCTGCCAAATAATGGCCACAGCTCAAGCTCTTCCCTGAAAATATGCTGATCCAGGGTCACTCTTACGGATTTACACATTCCTTGAAGCTTAGTTGCTAGCTCATTGTACTTTCTGATATTATCATTACAATTGACATCATAAATTTCACAATTACTTTGACTTAAATCCTCAGACATATGGGTCATCGGCAAGCCTTCATGAAGGACAGAAAGCTCAGAGAGAACACAGGAAATATCTTCAAATAATTTTTCCTCCTGCTTATGGTCCAGCATGTATGAGTGACTCACGTTATGAAGTGCCTCTTTGGATTCCAGTGCTGGAAATACTATATCATCTTCAGCATTACTATGAGCTCTATATAAACCCCACAAAAGACGAAATCTCCCGCTAAACTGCCGAAGAATGGTCTCATCACCATCACTAAGCTTTCCAGATTCAACATCTAAATACTCCAAGTCTTTTTGTATAGCTTTGTGGAATTTAAATATAGTATCAATTGGTCTTTCTGCACAGCCAACATCACATAAGCTGTTATCTGTTTCCCATATGAAAAGACTGGAATTAAGAGATGGGGCAGAAGAACTGAAAGACAAGGAGCGTAAAGATTTAGCAGTAGATAGAGAACTGAGCCCCAGATTATTACTGCTTACTCCTAAACCTGGCACACAACAAGACCGAGCATTACAGCATTCTTTCTGGATACTTTCAGTCACTGAAGTTTTAGAAACATCTCCATTCTTGCATAACTCCAATATGTTTCGCTTGACTGGTCTTTTGTTCTCATCTGATTCAGCTGATACTAAGCAATCTCTAGCAGATAATGCAGGAGCACATGCACAGGATGACTGAACAAAATCTTCTTCAATATCAGTAAGTCTTTGAGCAGGACAGCAACCTGATGCACTTGAAGACAAACACAAACCCTCATTACGAGCCTTGCAAGCCCAACCACAGAGGAGTGTGACTAGAGCAGAATCTGTTGCTGGAGCTGAAGCACATTAAAAAAAAATTCAGTTATAAAACACACACACACACACACACAAAAAAAAAAAAAAAAAGAGTTTCTTGAAAGTATCATTTCTTTTAGCAAGTGGCAAATTGGAAATAGACATAGAACCTGCTAATTGCATGTTTTGCAGAAACATCTTAGCTTCATCTTTAGTTAATGATCCTACCAACCATGGCAGGACACGTTCAATCAATTTTAGAGGCATCATGCACAAGCTTTGGTACAGAAGTTCCCGTTGCCTTTTGAAGCTAAAGTGCTTACGAGCAAGTGGAAGAACCTATAGATGGGAGAAATTCAGCATAGCATTGATGTTACAACTTTCTTCACAAGACTCATGAAATGAATATTCAACTATGGACTGAAAGATAAAGAACCTCCCAGGTCATACGTTTTTAGAAAGAAATAAGAAAATTACCCATATTCATCAACCTCTGACTAGCCAGGAAGTAATTCCCACACATATTACTCAAATCTAAGTTGATCTTCCTATCACAGATTAACATTGTATTTGCTAAACATATCCACATTTTACACTAGCCACTCTAATGGAATTATTTCATGAACAATGACAGCTCACCTGAACTTCTTCATTATGGAAATGCCTCTGTATGGTTTCCATTATATGATCAGCATGTGAGCATAATTTTGAATAAAATTCAGCATCTGAATTAGATGTTGCTCCTTCACTTTGAATACCTTCAATCAAACACCTGAATTCATTAAATTGGCTTTCCTCTTCAGCATGCTCCTGATAGAATGAAAGTTCTCCATCTACTGCTGGAAATATAACCTTGTCCTCAGCAATACTGCATCCATAGAAGAATCAATTCTTCAGAAAAAAAGGATTTTTTTGATTCTGTTGCACAGTTCTAACACTATATAAAGAACAAAGTACAGAGAACAGCATTAAAGAAAGTTACATACTTGAATTTTTATGATGACCATTTTGTCACACTATATACTATAATACATCAATATAAGAAGATCTTAAGAAGACCTTCTAAGAGCATTTATTACATTCATATTCCATGACAGCTTAATAACCACTAGTATTTCTGCTTTCATTCATTTAGGCTAAATTCTTTTTCTTTCCTTTTCTTTTTATGTTACAAATAAGTGTGGAGCAACAAGAGAATTTTGTGCTTCCAATGGATTTTTCTCTTCTTGGCATTTCTCCTAGCTGTACAGTAACTATTTTCACATATGAGAAGCGGGTACAAAAATTTTATGGATAGGGCTCCAAGCCAAGGAAAACTGAACTGGTGAAAAATAATAATCAAATTAGGCTGTAAACGAAAAAAAAAAAAATTAAAGCAAGGAATCTTTTAATTAAGGAAACATAAGATACTTCCACAAGACTGAAACTGGTAAAACAATGTTAAGGCCATACCTATGAAAAATGCAAACTTCAGCAATAAATTGGAATCTTTCATTAAAAGCTGATAGATTAGTAAAATCTCCAGAGTTTTGCATCTTTCTGGTCTCCACTGCTATCTCACTCAACTCTTTTTTAATTGCATTGTGCCAGAGCAATATTTCATCTATAGGATGTGTTCCAGTGATATCAGAAGCATCTACACTAGACTCAACATATTTCCTTTTCCCAGTTGTTGTGGACTGACAAGCACAGTTTACTTTCTCAATCAGATGGGATAATGGGCTACGACAACATTGAACCTGAGAATGATCTACACAACTTTCAACTCTGTTAGCACCACCTTTCCCTTCCATCCAGGTAAAAATGACCTTCAATAAGCAAGAATAGCAAACAGAAATATTACCATGTCATATCAAATATACACGAATTAAATGCTTGACTTCAACCTACACCCTCCAAAAGAAGAAGGGGAATAAAATGACATTAAGAAAGAAAAGCAAATACCATGCCAAAGTAGAATACGAAAACCATACCTTTTGAAGAAGCTTTTCCTCCGGCACTATCTTGCTTAAACACTTCCGCAGATCTTGAGATTCATCAGGTGAAATAGATGTTGAAAGCCACGGAAGAAATTCTGCCATCATATTCACAGGAATACTACACAAAAACTGCCAAACTAAAGATGCTTGTTCCTCTAGGGAAAACTTCTCAATAAGCAGTGGAAATACCTGATATCATCAGAAAAAAATAATTAATTGCACACACATCCAAAAAAGAAGGCACTATTCTACCATTCCCCAAATTCAGAGCCAAGACAAAATGTTTCTGCAATAAGTCCTTTAGGACATCAGCTTCATAAATAGATGACTGTATTGTGCAAACTCCCTGAACGAAGACAGGCCTGAATTTATGTAAACAAGCCAAACATGTTCATTGTTACACCTCCTTTTACCCATCAAAAACCCCAGCCACATTCAGTTGGTCTTTTGTGCTTTGTTTCTATATAATTTGATTCTGCTCCCCACTTCCTGCTCTTCTTATCTTCATGTATGCATAGCCCAGCAGAGTGGTGAAGCCAAGACATAATGATGATGAGCCAAAATCATTTAAAAAAAAATTAACTGAGCATATAGACTTTATTATTTTGGTGTTTGCATAAAAAAAAAATTGTAACAAATTGAAAAGAGAAAAATTGATAGTCTTTAACATTGAATATGACAAAATAAAACAAATTATCAAAAAAAACTCCTCATGGTACATATTAACCCGTTAATCAATTAAAATGTTCAATATTACTCTATGTCACAAATTCTAATTGTAATCAAACCTATGCAAAAAAAATTTGTAATGCTACTTCCATATACTTAATCAAGCAGTTACGACACAATCATCCTTCACAATTTAAAGTTCATTTTCGCTGTAATCATTACACATACCCATCAACAATTTCTAGAAAAAATCAGAGTGTTAATACTAATTTCACAAATTTATAAAGAAATAATGATATTCCTTTTTTGTCTTTACCAACTGCTAACATAATTTAGAGGTTATTAACAATTCATTA